>PVJC01027934.1:0-22924 GCA_004026665.1 Murina feae
ACAGTGGGAGAACTTCTGTGCTGGAGACACCCTTATGGGGCTAGAGTTGTTTCAGTGGGGCTTTTATGGTCACTGCATCTGCCCCGAGTGTGTTCCTTGTGGATCTGTTTTGTTTAGGTTAGTCCCACTCTGGCCACTGGGTGGGGCTGGCTCCTGTATCTTTAAGGAGGTGTTGAGTTAGCCTTTGCCTTAGGCTACTCAGTCTTTTATATGCAAAAGCCTCTGACTCAGCTTGGGAGGGGCGGGACCTCAGGGAGTCTGCAGGGCAGGGCGGAGCAAATAGCTATGGCGCTTCTCAGCCCTGCGCTGAGAGATACCAGGTCTCTGTGTCACACGGTAATTGCTGCAAGCAACGCTGAGAGAAACCCGCTTTGGATTTCCTCCTGGTGCCAGTCAGTCCCCCTTCTCCAGGTGTCTGGGTCCTCAGAAACTCACCTGGAACTGGAGTTCAGAGCCGCTGGGAACTTGTGGCTCTCTCCGTTTTGGAAAAGAACCGCGACCTCTGGCACCAGCCCTTTCCCCGAGCCCCGTGCGCGCGCCTCCGTACCTCTGTACTTTGCTTCCGCTGCTCCTCTGAGTCTCAGACTCTTTTCTAGTTGTAGGATTTTCACTCAGCTAGCCTTCCTGTGGGCGCGAGTGGTGTCCGTGTGTTCTTTTCGTGGTTTTTCTGAAATAGTTTTTCACGGCTGCATTTACGGTGTTTACCTTATGCCGCCATCTTGCTGTCTCTTTACCTAGCATTCTTTCAAGGGGGAGACAAACAACTGCCTTTGTGATAAGTCCCTACCATTGTCTGTTTTTATAAATAAAGTTTATTGGACCATAGTCACATCTATTCATCTACAGATTGTCAATAGCTGCTTTTCCCTACAAAGACAGTTGAGTGTTTCCCAGAGTCTAAAATACTTACTTTCAACTCTTTTTTTTTTTTTAATATTTTATTGATTTTTTACAGAGAGGAAGGGAGAGGGACAAAGAGTTAGAAACCTCGATTGAAGAGAAACATTGATCAGCTGCCTCCTGCACACCTCCTACTGGGGATGTGCCCACAACCCAGGTACATGCCCTTGATTGGAATCGAACTTGGGACCTTTCAGTCCCCAGGCCGACGCTCTGTCCACTGAGCCAAACCAGTTAGGGTTACTTTCAGCTCTTTAAGAGATAGTTTGCTGACTTCTGTTCTGTCATTAGAATTTATGGGAGTGTCACTTTTTTCTTAATATAGAGAAGATAGGAGAATGTGTAAGTTTAAGAAAGCATGGTTTTTAAGTAAAAAAAAAAAGATTGAACATTTAATTATTTGTGCTTAGTTTTGTGGATACAGGATGATGGATAGGCAGCTGCTGTCCCATCATTCTAGAGTCATAAATGTACAAATCAAAAAATTTCTTCAAAGATGAAGTACCTGTTACCTTTTAGTAGTGGGATCTTTGGAAAACATGATTCCTTCCCTTGTTTCTAGCCGTGTAACATACTAAGCCTGCATCCAAGCCCCCAGTGGTGCTGGTCCCCTCATGTTTTCTCTCTTTGATGTGGTATGCCTGCTTTGGCTGTGCTAAATTTTAGATAGCAATGAGGGAAGATACCGGTTCTTTTCCCCTTTCCCCATTGGTGGTTCTTGTTCTGGTCTCCAAAAAATCTGCTGCAAATGAGATCCCATTCTCCCAGTTATAGTTGTCATAACCCACAGTCCATACAAGGAACCAATTTCTAATCCGTTGCTCCACTCTGTACTATGACAGAGCCCCCACCTTTTAAAAAAAAAATGTTCCCTCTTTTGCTAAAGAACATAATTTGTCTTAGTTTTTGCTTCCACCATCATCTTGCTCAGTAATTTTTTTATTTTTATTAATGTTATTGATTTTTTTCAGAGAGGAAGGGAGAGGTATAGAGAGTTAGAAACATCGATGAGAGTGAAACATTAATCAGCTGCCTCTTGCACACTTCCCACTGGGAATGTGCCCGCAACCAAGGTACATGCTGCTCTTGGCCGGAATCGAACCCGGGACCTTTCAGTCAGCAGGCCGACGCTCTATCCATTGAGCCAAACCGGTTAGGGCAGTATTTAATATTTTTATCTTTTCTTTCCTAGAAAATGTCTCCTTAACACTGTCTTCTCTTAGGCCTAAAGATACAGTGGTAATGCTTGTATTTTGCACAAGATACCATTTTTGTACTGCTTGGACCAACTGTGTCATCGAACCCTGAAGTAATCTTTGAGGTAGATAAGTTGTGCATCACACCATTTGGCATAGAAATAGGTTCAGGGAAGTTGTGTGGTTCTCTCAAGGTTCAACACCATTGGCAAGAATGGAATGAATTGCTAGTATAGTACTTTTCCAATTTACCATACTTGAACCAAACCCATCATTTTAAAACCTCATGATTAAAGACTAAAGATTGTGACTTTTTAAAATGTTTTTAGATGACTTTAGATTTACAGGCAACATGCTGTTGTGCATAAATATCCAATGCAATGCCCAGGTGTTACAATCCCCAAGAACCACGAGGGAGTCCGTTCCGATGTAAAAACAAAAGAACCTTTACTCCAGTCGACTCGGGGCTCCGTCACAAGCCGGCCATCGCAGTAGCGCGGCAGGGAGGAAGACCCCGGGTTTCAGGAGGACGGGGGCTTTTATTGGGCTGGGAGTTGGTGGGTGGGGTAGTGTGTGATTGGTCAAGGGAAGGGTCAGGGTTGGTTGTGCAAAGGGGCGGGATACAGTCAGACTTAGGTCATTTCCTCTGCATCCCTATTGGTCGGTTGGGAAAAGGGTGGTTGAGCAACGGGGAACTTCGGGAGGTCTGCTCCATCAATGCAAAAATCTTGAGTTCCTGTATACCTATTACCCACCTTCTCCTCTTGTTAACACAGAGTAGTGAACAAAACAAAGAAATTAGTCGTTTATAATACTGTTAACTAAACTACAGAATTTATTCAGATTTCACCAGTTATTTTACTACCGCACTTTTTTCTGTTCCAGGATCCAGACCAGGATGCCACAGTGCAATTAGTGGTCATGTCTCCTTCAGTCTGTGACAGTTGCTCAGTCTCTTCTTGTTTTTCATGACCTTGACGTTGTTGAAGACAACCAATTATAGTTGACCCTTAGAAAACATGGGTTTGAACTTCACAGGTCCACTTATATGCATGTTTTTTTCCAATAAGTATATAGTTGGCCCTCCGTGTCTCTGGGTTTTACACCTGCTTATTCAGCCAACCAAGGATCAAAAACAGTATGCTGACTGTATGCGTTGTTCTTAGACATTTTATATAAGGGACTTGAGCATCTATGGGTTTTGGTGACTGCTGGAACCAATCCTTCACAGATACCCAGGGGTGACTAGAGTTTTGGGGGAGTCAGAAGTTTCAACTGTGTGGGAGGTCACTGCCCCTAACCACTGTCTTGTTCAAGAGTCAGCTGTATTTTATAGAATGTTTCTCTTTGGATTTGTCTGATATTTTTTCATTTTCAGTTGAGATTGTGTGTTATTGGGAACGCTACCACAGAGGTGATATACCCTTCCAAGTGCATTGGATCAGGGGCTATTTGGTGCAGATGCTTATTATTGGTGATGTTAATCTTACTTGGTTATAGTGGTGTCTGTCACAGTTCCCCTAATATTTTTCCCTTTGTAATTACTAAATATTTGGGGCAAATACTGTTCAGACTGTGCAAATATTTCTGTTCTTAACAGCTAATTTTAGCATACAGGAATGGATCTTGACTATGGCAGTTATTACTGCAGTATTCTAATCATGGTTTGTTATTTCTTCTACATTTATTATTAGAATTCTTAAGGAAAACTCCCTTCTCCATTTCCCCCTCTCCCCCAGCTACTTATTTACACGAGTTTTGACTCATGGATATTTATTCTTTGATTGTGTTCCAGTACTGTCATTTTGCAGTTCCAGTTTGTTCCAGTTTTGGCTATTTGAAGCTCTTTCAGGTTGACTCCTGTATCCTTTTGATACGTTCTCTGTGTCTCCTTCCTTCCCTTTCTCCCTGTCCTTCCTCTCCTTCTCTGCCCCCACAGGATGCTCCAGGCTCATCCCTGCCCCATTTTTTTTTGGACAATCGTATTTAGAAACAAAGATTTGTTGACCTATACTCTTAGGAGAAACAAATTCACCAACTACAGTACAATGCCTTTGTATAGTCTTTAGCCTTTTAGTGTGATGTCAAAACACTTTTTCTAAAGTTATTTAGATATTACGATTCAGAGTTACACTAGTTCTTTTTTTCCCTAGTCTCTCCAGTGTGATTATGTGGCTCACTTTAATATAGTTAGATTCATCTGTTAGTCTGCATTCTGTCTTCCCCCATACATCCTGGTTGGTTTTTTAATTTACATATATTAAAATTGCCTTTGTGACATACAGTTCTGTGGCTTTTGACAAATACATGTACATAACAGCTCAGTGCCCCCAAATTCCCTTGTGTTGGCTCTTTACAGGTCAAATTCCCCACCACCCAGCCCCTGGTAGTTCTCTGTCCTTTTAGTTTTCCCTTTTCCAGATCATATAGAATTATTGTAGCCTTTCACTTGCAAAATGCATTTAAGTCTCATCCATCTTCTGTAAATAGGTACTTCATTCCTTTTTATTGCCAAGTAATATTTCACTGTATAAATGTACCACCGTTCATTTACCTGTTGAAGGACATTTGGGTTATTTCCAATCTTGGGGTGATTATGAACTTTATAAACATTTTGTGTGAACATTCATTTCCATTCTCTAAGGCAGTATATGCCCTGGAGTGGGATTGCTGGGTGTGTAAGGGAGAATTTGGTTGGCTTTTGTCCCTGGTCCTTGGGATATAGCCTCTTAGTGCTTAGAGTTTTCTGAGTGATAGGAGTGTGGGTGCTGCTAGTTTATACTAAAGAGATGACTCAGGGTGTGGCTGTCATGCCGAAAGACTAACCTTTTGATTAGAGGATTGGGACTAAGAGTCACATGATATGAGTCTGAATTGTTCATCCTTATTTCCAGTGAGTCAGTCATGGCTACCGAGTGAAACCCAGTAAGAACTCTGCATACTGAAGCTCTGAATGTGCCTCCCTGTTTGGCAATACTCTGTTTTGTCATGCGTTGATGGTTCAGGAGGGTAACATGCCCTGATTACAAGAGAGCTTGACGTTGGGACTCTCCTACACCTCACCCTACTGTGTGTCTCTTTTTTCCCTGATTCTGATTTGTGTCCTTATAAAACTGAAATTGTAAGCAACATATTTTCCTGAGTTCTGAGAGCTGCTCAAGCCAATTATCAAACCTTATGGGCAATGGTGGGAACTCCCAAATTTGTAGCCAACTGGTGGCCTGGGACTTCCAAAGCTGACATCTGAAGTGAGTGCAGTCTTTGTGGAGGACTTTGCCTTTAACCTGTGAGGTTGGTGACAGAAGTCATTTCACTGAGTCATGTGATTTTGTAAGAAACTGCCATT
Organism: Murina feae; assembly: GCA_004026665.1. Classification (NCBI taxonomy): domain Eukaryota; kingdom Metazoa; phylum Chordata; class Mammalia; order Chiroptera; family Vespertilionidae; genus Murina; species Murina feae. Next base: position 5,443 of record PVJC01027934.1, read on the forward strand.
ACTGCCAAACTTTTCCAGAAGTAGCACTGCCATTTTGCATGCCCAACAGCCACATAATGAGGGTACCAGTATCATTCCACAAACACTTGGTCCTGTCATTCTTTTTGAGTTATTCTAGTATGTATGTAGTGATACTCTAGTAAGAATGTAGTTTGCTAATATTTTGCTGAGGATTTTTGCATTATATTCACGAGGGATTGTTAATTGGTCTGTAGTTCTGTTTTCTTCTAATTTGGTATCAGATTAATGCTGTCCTAATAAAATGAATCATCTTTTTCTGAAAGAATGTATACAATTGGTGTTACCCTTGATCAGAATTCGCCAATGAAACCACTTGGAAGGTGTTGTGTTCCCCCCACCCTGTTAGGAGTGTGTTTTTGGTGTTTAACCTGCTTAGTGTTCTGAACTTCTTGGATCTATCATTTGGTGTCATTAATTTTGGGAAATTCTCAGCCATTATTTCTTATGTCCATTATCTTTCTCTTCTAGGATCCTAATTATGCATATGTTAAACTGATATTGTCCCACAGCTCTTATATGTTCTTCTATGGGTTTATTTCCTTTGGAAAGAGACATTTCTTTTGAACTAAGTAAATGGTGTATTAAGTGATTTTTTTCAGGTATAAATAATACTATCACAATATTTCTTTTCTTTTATTCCCAGCTTTAGCGAACTTCAAATATGATTCTTTCAGACCTTTGCTTTTTTTCTCAATTCTTGCTTTCTTTCGTTTCTATATAAAATCATACTAAGTGCTAAATGAATTTAGAGAATTAGGGGTTTAAGTACTTTCTGGACTTAGTGGTGGGAGAAGAGAGTAAACAGCGCAGTTTATTAATTAGATTTACTTGCCTTGCATGTTTCATTCCATTGACTTAGATGCAGGTGTCTTGCTTTATTAGCTTTACTTCCACCCCCAACCTTTCCGTCTCTATCTCCTATTAACTCTCTTAACAGCAAACCTCCAGAATTTCAAGTGCAATTCACATGTTTATTTTCCTTTCTTTACAGTTTAAAACAAAAGGGAAAGAATAAAGTGAAAGGGAAAAACTGGTTGGATGCAGTTTAAAGACTAAAGTAGTTGGTAGATTTGAGGAGTTAACACTTAGCCTTTGGCAGGTCCTGTTCCTCATCTATTTGAGGATACTAACCCCTCTACTTCCCACCCCTTCCCCTTTTTAAACTTTCAGGGAAAACATAGAAGATGAATTACATCTCTTGTGTATTTTCAGGGAAGGAAATAACAGGTATAGCAACTTTTAAAAACAATACTTCTACTTTAAAGTTTAAGAAAACTATCACCTCAGGATCTTATTTTCAGTTCTGAGGGAATCAAGCTAAATTTCAGCACTAAATATATTTCCTTTGAATAAAAAGACAAATGACTAGTGGTTTTAAATTGCTGGGTTTTATTAAGATATTGGCAAAATTTCAACATACTTCTCACCTGAATGAACAGTTTTAATAAATAATGAAGGATCACTGGTGATTGGGACTGAACTCAAGAGTGAGATGTAGAGCAGGTTCTTAAGTTGATAAATTTACTTGGTAAGAAATGTTTACTTCATTCGCTTCACTCCATGGAGAATTTCTTTGCAGAGAAATGTCATGAACAAGAGGACAAAGCCTGTCTCTCACCAAAGAGCACCCAGAGTAGGTTACTGATGATACACCTGTGGGTTGTCTAATACATCAGAGTTTATTAGAGTAGTTCCTTTTCCAGAACAACTGCTGTGTCAGTCTAGAGTTCCCTATCTTATTTTATATTTCCTAATTAGTACAATAAATAATCTTCAAAATAGAAGACAAAATGCTGCTAGAGGAAGTAATTGTTTTTCAACACAGTACCATTTGTCTGGAAGATAGTCGTGTTATAATACTGGTAGTATCTTGTTTTGAAAAAAACATCTAAGCTATTCACAGGTCGGAACAGAAGAGTTGGTGGGTATCTATCACCTTTTATAGTCTTGCTTAGGTGAGAATGACCATTGAGTGAACAAATTATGTTTAAACATCAAAATAATTATTTAGATCACTTTCTTACAAAGCTTTGCCAGCCTCTGATGGGGAAAGAAGTGCTTGAACCACAGCAGTTTCATCTGTAAACACTGAACTTTCTGCATCGTTTTCATCTGTCCATTGGATGTTGCACTTCTAAATGGAGTGTGATTATCAGGGAGAGGCAGCATGACACCATACCACCATGTGGACATTGTACCACTATAATGGTCAGGCTCAATATTGACATTGATGTTGCTGACATTGTCCTTGGAAAAGATGTTACTTTCAAGATCCTCAAAACAGTAACAGTAACTTTAATTTTATTAATTTAAGGATGATGGATGGCATTTCTAGTAAAGGTATATACATGTGTATTTCCACCATCCTCTAGTAGAGACCTAACTGATACTGAGAGCCCCAGTGTTTGATGTGATAGTGCTGCTTAACATCAGCTCTCTCAGCAGTACTCATCCAGAAAGTGAACACATTAGGGTGATTCCCTTTGAAACTCACAGTGAAAGTACAGGCATTTATAATCACTTTAGTTGGTGACTTGAAGTCTGTTTCTCTAACCAATACTATACTTTCTTGTTTACACTGTTTTACTATTTCCTATTCTAACAAAACTTTAGCAAGCAAATTGATGCAGATCATGTTAAATTCAAAAAGGGATACTGCCACTCTTAAAGACTGAGTATAGAACTTTCACCACCACTAAATTACACAGTGAGTAAAAGTACAAAACACAGAGTTCACAAACTATACCTCAGCATTAACAGCTAATATATATTATATAGATACTTTTATATCTATCTAATATTTTTACAATCACCAGATACACCATCTTAAAGTACAAGTTACAGAAATGTGTAAAAACCATTAGTTAGAGGATACTTACTGCTCATATCAGCAAATAAGGGCACAGGATGTGAACCGAAGGGAACTACTTTCTATCACCAGTGGCATTAAGATATAACACTGCACTTCACAAAGTACTGCTTTTATCTGGTTTATAGAAACAAGAGCAGCGTATATCAGACCAATAACCACTACTTTAATATGTATTATAGAATTTTAAAGGACTTACCTTACAAATGGTACCTAACTACTCTATAAATATGCATGTGGACAAATGAAAATTTGCTTTTTACAATACTGTTTCATAACTTGATCATACTAGAACTACTTTGCTTTATTTTCTAGAGGGTTACTGGTATGAAAATGGAGTTAACACTGCTTATATAGTCAAACATATCCCATCCAACCATTTCCCCCCACTGAAAAAAAACTATCACTTGTACCTTATTTCCTCTCACCAGCTTTATTCTGATCAAAAACATTAGTTATAGAAAAATCTTAATTTCTTTAACTTAGCTAAATGCTGAACTATAACATACCAACATTCTGCTGCCTCTGTTTTCTTCTCTCCTTAGATAATTGGATTCGAAACTGATACTGCACCTGATGGGTTATTAACAAGATCTAGGCTTGAGAAAATGAAAGATGTGAGTGAGGTGCGTGGGGTGGGGGGTGTAAAAATATCAGGCTGGTGAGATTCTGGTCACAAGCCTCAAGAAAAGAATGACTTCAAACCAAGAGAAAATAAGTACTGAAATGTCTAATTACATTCAATTTTTTAAAATAAAATCTGTAAATTAATGATGTGATCATCACTAAAGTGAAGCCGTTTTTACCCAAAGTATCTGATGTTAAAATCCAGGGATTTTACTTCTCCATTGTGGATCTGGAGAACATAAAGTAATTGTATTATGTACAGACAGGGTTAGGCCAGTATCCCATATGAGCGATGAGCACCACAGCTTGTCTGGTCCATAGTTGGCCAGGGGAGGGAAACATATCATATGGAGACATTCATGATTCTCAGAATCAGGCTGCTTCATTGAATGAATCTGATTATTACTCTATTTGCTGTCTTTAGTTGAAGGTGTGCTTCTGACTTGAAACTGCAGAAATGGCAAGAAGCAGACAGTTTTAAAACAAAATATAAATACTGAAATGAGAGATACACATTCTCTCTGCATGAAGTTGCAGGTAGCAGAACTCTGGGGTGTTCTCCACTTCTAACTAAGCAGGCCTTGGTCTTGGTCATCTGTACTCACCCTTTCCTTGGCCTCCAGGCTCGCTTTAAGCAGTACTTTCAACCTCTCTCACACCCTTGGGGGAAACAGTTTTAGAGAAATTAAAACATTATTTTTCATTCTCCAAAACCACTTGTTTTTGTTAATCCTTACCTGAGGATATTTATTGAGTTTGAGAGAGAGTAAAAGGGAGGGGAAGAGAAACACATCAATTGGTTGCCTCCCACACGACCCCCCAACCGGGGCAGGGGACTGAGCCTGTAACTGAGGTACATGCCCTTGACTGGAATCAAATCTGGGACCCTTCAGTCTACAGGCTGATGCTCTAGCCACTGAACCAAACCAGCTAGGGTACCACTTCTTATTTGATAGTGGTATATGGCTTTGCTGTCTTTGACCTTTAGAAGGGGGGAGAGGGGTGAAAGAAAAAATAGAAATGCTATTCTATTTTCTTTTCAAATGTACCTGACATCTCCATTAAACCAGAGTTATTCCTGAGATGAAGGTACAATGAAAAACATTTTAGCATCATAGGTTGAAACCAGTTGACAATGGTCTTCTAATATGACAAATAATAAAAATTCCACCAAAAGCACCATAACAAGTTATGAAACTCCCAAATAGCTCCAGCCCTAGGAAATAATTTTAAAAGCTTTGTCTTTTGTTAAAGAAAAGAAAAATAAATCAGTAAATCTTTATGCTGCCCCACAAGTCTGAAAATATGACATTTTTCGTATATTTTACTTTCGTTATTACCAATTAAAACCCATATGGCTTATAGTCTTTTACTGACCAAAAAAGTGGGGAAGGGAGAGTTTTCCCACATAGTCCCAAGTCTTTTGAAGAACAGTGTTGAACTAAATTGTACATTAAGTTTTCCAAAGATGTATTAGGCATATCAGACCATATTTCAACACTATATCCTGACAAAAATAAGTACCTTGCAAGCTTCCACTAATGGTGTGAAGAGTCAGTGGGGTGGGGTTGTATGTAGATGTGGAGACACATTACAGGGATCAGTTGTATAATTTTGCTAATGAAACCGCCAAAAAACTTTTTTAAATTGAAATCACTATTTTGAGTTTCCTAGAGATCTATTTACATTTAAGAATTGAGCCATTTATGATTTCATAATGAACACACATTTCAGAAATGTCTACCTTGTTTCTACTCTGATGGTGGTTTTATTGGGGGAGAGCTAGCTAGCCTACTCTAAAGAGAAAGTATTATATTTTACAGCTCCAGGGAAGATCTGGGGATGGAATATCATTATTCTTTCTGAGCTTCCTCATGTTTTCATTATACTCTTTCCAACTATCTTGCCTCAATGGCAGAGAACTTCTTATCCTATTTCTTTTCCCACGTGAAGTAAGTGAAAATAGGCTTGTGCCTACTTTGTGGGAAGGCTCTTGAGCAGAGAGGAATGAATTAAACTTTGGATTAAACCTGAATCCATGCCGCCTCTTTGAGTAGTGATAGTGTAAATGAGAAAATCTAGAAACTCTATTTCCCAGGAATTTTAACTGTTCATTTTCCAATCTAGAACAGACAGGAGACACACTCTCCATTCTGTCTATCTGCTGCCCTGTTGAACCCAAATTAAAGGAAGAGGGGAACTCTCCAGCACCACTGCATTCGGACAATGATGGCTGCACTGATTCTTTCTCCATTGTCAGCTCATTAATAAGATTTGCTTTCTTTGGTGCACCAGGACCAAACATCTCAACTGGTAGCAAAAGCTGAGCACTGTGAGGTTTGCTTGCTTCTACTTGTGTGAGATCTAGGTAGCCTGGGTCTTCCAGCACGTTGATTTGGGACCCTGGGCTCAGGCTAGTTCTGTCAGTGAATGAATCCACACGCCCATCATAACCTAGATCGGCTGGTGCTGAGCACTGATGCTGAGGCCAAGGGCGTTTGCACTCTCCATGATTTTCCTTATCATCCCCACCATCTTCTTGCCCTCCTTGAAAGGAGTTCTCTGTCCAGTCTGATTCCTCACTAACATTTTCAGCTTTGTTCATGTCCCTCAGGAAAACCACAATAACTGTGATGTTATCACTTGACCCAGCATCACGAGCTGACGCCACTAATTTGTGGGCAACCATGCTGCTGTCTCCATTATTCTCCTTCAAGTGGTCAGATACAACTTTCACTGCCTCATCAGGGTTCACGGTGTCATAGAAGCCATCGCAGGCCAGAATGAGATAATCTTCAGTTCCATCCAACACAGTAGAGGCGGAATCTGCATCCCCACAGATATATGGCTTATGTTCAGCATCTCCTGTGGGAATTAGAACGTAGGTCAGATTTTGGTTTACCTTGCTTGTAAGAATGTGCATGGCCAATGCTATGACTCTGACCACATTCTGAAATTGTGATCTGAATCTAGTTTGAGAGAATACTTGAATTCTCTGTTAATCAGATGCCGCTTATGCCACACTCTCAGTTATATAGTTGCCATTAACTGGGCTTAACTTCTTATCTAGCTTAGACTCTGAATTTTATGCCCTAGCTATGACTTAGGCTTAGCTGAGCATGACAGCAATGTAAATTTGTTGCTGTACTGGACATTTGAGTCCTGCGTAGGAAAACCTTGTGGATTTAGTAGATCTTTTCTTTTACTGGTGGTTAACTTTGATCAATTGAGATTTGAGAACAGGTCCACATTGAAAAACAAACCAAAGTTCTGATCACTTCTTTTTATTAAACACTTAATTCACATTATATCCTTGTTTAGAAATCAAGTTTCATGCTGTGAACACAAAGGAAGGCTTGAGTTACAAGGGATTTTTAAAAATCAAGTCCAACTCCCATAAGCCAGGAAAAGTCATCCCAAGTCTCAGACAAGTGAACTAGAATGTTAGACTTGATTCCCAGTCCAATTTGCTTTCTATTTTGTAAATTCTGCTTTGTTTATTACTTCTAGAGAACAGTCAGAATGTGTATGATCATTTTTCTCATCTTCCAGGACTACGATATTCTTGCTTTTTTCTTCAAATGGTTTCTAATCACTCCCTTTCTGTCTTTATTCCTATTACTCATCCTTCACACCTGTGAACAACTATAAGCCCCAAAACCCTATTTGCTCAGCTCTTTCACTTACAGAATGACATTTTAGCTGGGCCTTGAAGAAGTTAGTTATCACCAGGCAGAAAAGCGTTCTGGGAAGTGTAGTTGAATATAGGGTGCTGGGAGTAGAGACAGACTGGAGACCTTGGGTTTCCATCACAGACTATTAAGACAAGCCATCATCTATAGAGCAGTTTGGAACTTCCAGATCCTGAGCACTTCCAACTCCATTCATTGTTTACACTCATTGTTTTCCTTAGGGTTTTGGAGAGAACTAGCAAAAAGGGTCCTTACCCTATTAGGTAACCAAATAGATTTTTACTTACAACAAGGGATATTCATTTAACATTAAAAACAAACAGTATTAAGCAGTAATTCTTAGATTAGGATATCAATGCATCGATAAATAATACTTTTTAAAAATTTACAGAGTGCTTTTACCACTTGTAAAGCAGTGACAGACATAGCTTAGTGGTTTAAGGGTGCCAGCATGAGTCACAACTGCCTGGGTCCAAATCCTAGCACTTGTTAAAAACCCTCATCAATTTTTAGCCTTTCCATTGCACTAAAACTGGACATTTTGAGTAGGGGAAGATAAAATAAAGATAAATATACTTAAGTGATCTGGCTTCTGGTATCTAATATAGGTTTCCCCCAGCATTTCACATTCCTTTTTATTCCTCAAGTAGACCCAGAAAGCTAACCAGGAACCCTATGGAGAACTCTGCTGCACCAACAGTGGGCCACATGCCCCACCCAGCATTTTGAAAGGGATATCCTAAAAAAACAAATACTGAATATATTTACTTGTGTTAATTTAATCTACAAGGTAAGAAACTATCTTTTTCATACAGTAACCAAAATAGTCTTCCTCAAGCATGGTTTTGATGTAGTTAATTTCACTTTTATACTGTGATGCCTTTTAATTAGTTTGTAAAAGCTAGTTAAAACTTCCAGTCATGGGGTTTAGTGTCCACCAATCTACTTCACAAATTTCCCCCTCTGCTACTTCACCACACTGTATTGTTATCATCATCATTATTTTCTGAATTCCAGCTCTAAAAATAAATGTGATCTGAGTCATGCTGTTCCCAAAAATCTTGTTTTAGTGTATCAAGTAAAAGGCTACTGCAACTGTTAGTTTAGAACAGAACATACAAAGAATTTGCAGAAGAAATGCTGCCAGAATCCTGGCTTTTCACCTGCTTTACTGTTGGATATCAAATTCATGACATTTTGCCCCAATTTGGTAGGAGGGCATGGTTATCCATTTCACAGCAGAAATGGCAACATCCTGTTGTCCTCAACATCGTCTCTCCATATGCTAGGAAGCATCATGCTTCAGTCAACTTTGGGTCATACATTTGAAGCGCTTTAAAGCTTTTAATTTTCAAAGCTTAAAGAGTCATTTTTTCCTGAGTTGAATTTTGCTTAAGAATCTTCTTTCTTGTCCCCATTTAACCCTCTATTTTATGCCATGAGCTTTCTAAATCTCTCATTTTTCAACTCCCTCTTCCAATTAAACTACTGGATTTGGGTAGATGGCCTAATTTCCTACTTCAAGGATAATTTGAGTTTATCAATCCCGAATTTCCTCAATTACTCTCCACCCATTTCTTCTGCTTTTTTTTTTTTTTTTAATCTGTAGAGATTCACCCATATCAGCTACCATTTCTCAGAGTAAAAGGTGTCCTTTCCCTTCTCAAAGCTAACCTGTGCTCTTGGACCCTGGCTTCTCTCTCTCTGTTCAATTTCTCTTCTACTTGCTCTCTTCCTTAATTGTATAAACAGGGTCTGATCTAAAATTTCACCTAAAAAAAAACAAGGAAAGCAACACTTTTCCAAATCGGCTTTCCCCTCAAGTCACCATAGTCTCCCTTCACCGCCATATTGTCCAAGAAACCAAATCTACACATGCTCCTTCATGTTATCACTCATTTTCCCTCACCTGATTGTTTTCTGTTTCTATGCCTACTGATCAAACACATCTCAATGTTACCAATCATAGTAAGCCTTCACTTGCAGCCAAGGTTGAGAACCACTGATTTAATGTCATCTATAGGTTTCTATGACTAAGCAAAATGATAAAAGGAAACCAGTTTTGCCTTAGGCTAATTAATACAGTGACGAGCAAGTTCATACAGCATCTCATTAACGTTATAACAAAATGCCAATGAACAGAATGTTATGCGAGGACCTGTTGTATTCCCTATTTTCAAAATTCCAGGTCTTATTTTTTTAACCCACTTCTCAAGTGACCTCTGCAGCACTTGACCCTGTTCACTACTTACTCCTAGAAACCCTCTTCCCCTAGCATCTGAGATACCTAAAACTCTCATCCCCTCTTCATTTTCTTCACTTGCTCCTTAACAACTGCACTAACAGCACAGCTTGCGTGGCTCAGTTGTTGAGTGTCAGGTCACTGGTGTGATTCTTGGTCAGGGCACATGCCCAGGTTTCAGGCTCTATCCCCAGTAGGGGGCATGCAGGAGGCAGCTAATCAATGATTCTCATCGATGTTTTTATCTGCCTCTCCCGTCTCTCTGAAATTATGTGGCTTAGTTGGGCATCTTCCTGTGCACCAAAGAGTTTGCCAGGTGGAGCACGTACGTGTCTGGGGTACAGCCGGTCCCTGGTTGGGGATGTGCCAGAGGTAGCCGATTGTTTCACTCTCACATCGGTGTTTCTCTTCCCCTCCCCCTCTCTCTCAAAATCAATTTTAGATTCTTAAAAATAGCACTAACAATCAATTTAAGACTGTGACATACAGAGCTCTTGAGTGTGTGCATGTATTGTGCTATTTAATACAAAAACTTAGGTACTGTTACTGTTCACACTGAACAAATAGAAACAAAGAAATAAACTTCCCAAGGCCCGCAGCTTGTACCGTGGCACATCCCAGAGAGCTGACTATGTTATTCTACCTTAAGGAATGAGGCTCTCCCTTTCCATACGACACATTTTTCTTGGGCAATGTCATCCATACCCATAGTTTCAACTAATATATATGTTACTTCAGAGGTTGCATATATTATTGCCAAAATGGGATGATTTCCCAAATCTCTAGCTCCAATTCAGAGGTACCTAGAATATAAAATATATCCAAAACGAACTAATCATTTGCCTTCCTCCCCACCCACCAAATTGCTGCTGCTTTATTACAAGTGCTTTATCTTCTCAGTCACACAGTCAGAAACCTGGAAGTTAGCTTTCCTCTTCCCCCACAAACTGTCATTTCTGTCCCATCAATTTATATCCTCCTCTGTATCCCTTTTTAGCTGCCTCATCTCTGTAAAAGTGTTATCAACAGCTTCCTGAACGATTCATCTATGCTTTCTACTCTAGTCTGTCTGACAAACCATCATTACAAATGTAACTACAAACCTGATCACATATGGGCCCCTCTGCTTATCACTTGGTAATGCCCAGTCTACTCAGTCTCTTCACAGCTTAGCACCAGCTCTTCCACCTCTGCCCCAGCCTCTGTTCCTAAAACACAACGCTCTTTCAGACGCCCATCTATTTATATCCTCCGGTACCTGGGATTTCCTCCCTGAACACTATCCTCCATGCCCAACACAAAAGTCACTTCCCCTGTGAAGTTGGCTTATTTTGTCCTAGACTGTCACTTAGTCAAGGACATTCTTCCCCTGCTTTAGATTCCCCATGTGTTTTATTTTTAGAAAAAGAAAAGTCAAGTATCTCCCTAGTAAAGCTGGTTCTATACCAGGCATTAAAGATACCTCTCAAACACTGACAAAGATGGGAAGATCAAGAGGAAGAGGTCTTTAGTTGGAATTGTCAAAACAATTCTATATAGAATGTTTTAGAAATGGGAAATTTTCCCTACTTGGCCTTATTCCAGAGTTCCTAATAACTCCCTCAGTCATAAGATAAAGCCAACTTTCACTTTTTTAGGAGATATTTGCAGAATTTTTCTTTCTCTCCCAGCCTTCTGCTACCCACATTTGGGCCACTTCACAGCTTGCCAGTACCTTCCCAAAGAGTGGGAGGAACAGCTCACATCCGCGGTGAAACTGAATCAGTCCTTTCAGATTTTTGGTAATGATAAGTAAAAGTTGGGGACTAGAAGTAAATTCCATTAATCCATGTTATCCCTATGTCAGATTACCTCATTTCTTTAGGAAGTTGTGACTAAGAATTGCAGTATATATGCACATATGCATATCACCCCTATAGGCACTCACATTGATTTATTCTTTAAAAACAACAACAACAGAAAATACAGCTAAGGCATGAAACCTAAAATAATCTCGGGCGCGAAAGTGAGACAAAGACAGAAAGTAGACTATAACTCAATTCTCTCAACTGTCCAATCAAGTTAGCTGTTTACTCTCTAAGTTTTGGACAGTTTTGTTGACTTCCCCTTCTTTTGAAGAATTTAAGCCCCAGGGAGCAGATTCTTTGAAACTCCAGGGTTATCTGGCAAATTATTACACTCCTCATATAGAAAATTATTTTCATCTAAAAAGCACAATGTTTTTCCCATGGATTTGTTCTCTGTTGTTTAGTCATTTAAAAATTCATAATGAATGACATAAAGACATTAGCAAGATAAAATATGGGGGGAAGTTTCCATTTTCTGGAAAAAACTGATTTAAACTAAATATGACCCAAAATGAAATGAGGATCGTGTGGATTTGTGTACCAAAGATTAAAGTTCTACGTTTCTTAATACAGTTCCCTTTTAGTAATGGAATTTAAGCATATAAATGAGTGGGTTAATTAAATAAAATAATTTACAGAGCCACCATCCAATTGCTTTTTTAAATAAAAAGTACACTGATAATATAAATTATCATCTCTGGTTCCTTGTATCAGAGTTAACGTAAGACAGTGAGCCAAAAGAGAACGGTTTAGAGAAACAAGAATAATTGGTTTTTCCTACCAATAGCTCTGGAGACTGAGAGACTTCCATTTACTCGCCAGGCACCAAACCAGACTACACAACCTCCCAGAGCTTCAATGCGCTGCTTTTCATCCTAAACAGCAATGCAATGACAAGAAGCAAATAATTAGATTCAGAATTTATTCATCTACCTTAACAGGAAACAACAGATATATTCATCAGCTTTCTGGAAAGTTTCTCTTTATTTCTCCTTTGGAAGGTGGGCATGGATGCTGAGATAACGATGATAATTACGTTATTAAGAGAATCTTAATAACCAGAAAATTGCCTTTGTGGAACAGACCATACTTACTTCTCTGTCTGGTTTGTGTGGCTTCATTAGTTCAACAGCTTGGCCCTTTCTTACAAGCATAACCTGGGAATCACCCACCCAGGCTACATGTAGCATGTTGCCTCTGATAAAAGTCACCACTCCTGTGGTCCCACATCTCAAGCTCTGAAAATAGTTTAAATAAAATTAGAGTCAGTAAAAATATATAGATATCAAATTCTAAGAACATTTTGCATAACCCATTAACAGACAATAGTATGGGGAAGGCCTGGAGTGGGGTGCGGGCTGGGTGGAGGGGGGCAAAAAGGGAGGCATCTCCCATAATACTGTCAACAATAAAATTTAAGTAGATATCATTCTCATTAAGCAATTTATAATTGATTCAGAGCATTCAGTTGGGAGCTAGATTATTATATTCACAAATAAATAGCAATTTCTATTTCTAAATCTTAATTTCTCATTTTGATATGCATGTATGTACTTAAATGTACACACATATAGATCCATTTATCTGTGATATGCAAGGCAGGGATAATTATTAATTCCATTTTATATACAGGTAAGAAAATGATGATAGGTTATGTGACTTGTCCAAGGGCAGGTAACTGATCAGTACACATAAGAGAAATTCTTTTTCCTGGTAGTCCAGTGCGGAATCTACTATAACAACTCTAAGAGTAAAGATTACCATATTGTGGTCTCTGTTTTGTTACTGACATACTGGATGTTTAGGGGGACAGTCCTCACTTTACAAAATAACATGCGAAGCATCTGACTGCTACACAAATGCTGCCATACTCTGGATAGTAAGATAGGAGCAAAGAGATAGCATACATTCCCTGGAGTTAGTGCTAAGATGCTTACTAGTATACCTTAAAACAAATAATTTTAAAATGAGAACTTTGTAAACTTGCTTTTAGAACAGCATAAAGAACTAACAGCCTGGAATTTCACTGCAATAGCTCAGTATCACTTTACTTAATGCTCTTGATTAATATGACATCTCCATTTGACATGAGTCACCACCAAATGAGCATGACTTTCTGTTATTAAGAACTTGTCCTAAATTAGAACCAGTGCGTCATGGGTGGTAAAAGGCCCCTTGTAGCCAATGAGAAAAACAACTCATTTTCCCTATATAGGGATAGTTTGTTATAAATCCTCACCCACCAATAAAATGTCTTCCCACACAGACTGTTCAAAAACTCAGCCCCTGGAACACATGATAAAGACACTGCAGTTCATATGCCCTGGAGAGAACAGGAGGCAGGGCTGCTTCACAACAGGAATAGTTAGCAGCACATGGAAGCACAAGGAGAAAACTTAACTGTTTGTTGAGACAAACCTAGATTACTCAGAACTATTGGCAGACTGAGATAAACGGGGGTCACTGGCAAAGCAAATAAGGTGAACTTGGTCAGGAAAAAAGTCATACTTTTGAGTACACAGAGGAAAAGGTATAGAACAGGATGAGAAAGGCGAGTGGTTCTCTTAGTTTCACGATGGTGATTACAGATCATCTCTCGGGGGCCGGGTCTTTCCTCAGCCAGAAGGATAACAAACAGCTGGACGGTGCCAGCACTCAAGAGACTGGGAAGGTCTGAGGGCAACACTGCAGCTTGTTTTCTAGCCCCACATCTCCGTATGTGGACCTTAGCGGTTGCTAGTGGTGGATTTACCTATTAACCTAAACCTGGGGTATAGGTGGGAAATACAGACTATTTCTCTTGCCTATTAACAAATAGTTTTGAATTATTTCATTAATTCTAAGCCCCACTACTACTGTATAACATAACTGTGAGATCAAAGAAATGGATTAAAATGATCACCCTGTTCTCTCCAACCATTTTGAAGAGGTAATGTTTAGGTCATATACTACTATAATTATGTTTCAAATTAAAAATTATTTTATTGGGCTTCAGTTAGAAATGAATGTAGAATACCACAGTTAATTATGTACCAATACCCAGACTGGTAATTAAATTTTTTACTTTTAGATCTTAATATAGAGACCCTGTCATTTATTCAGAGTAAAAACCTTATGTCTGATTAACCTCAAGAAATTAGGATATGAGCTCTGACTTTTCTTCCTGTTAAGAGAATCAGTTCAAGGATTACCTAAGGATTCACTATCTCCAAGCAAATTTTCCCTCAACAGATACACAGCAAAACACTGCCAACCCATTTAGAACTAAATGCATGGGAGTAATCCCAGCTTCTGTTTCTTTTTTAGACCATTGTTTTGATCTCCATTTCCAGATTTTATCAGCAAAAGTCATCTTAGAGAGATGGTCCTCATGTGAACCTGACAGGTAATAGTGAATATGAAAGACAAAACTCATCTGCCGGATCCAGCAATGGAGTGCTTTGGTAGAAAATTATAGCTTGGGAGTTTCTATACTGTACATTATAGCACCCCACTAAGACTCTTCCAAAGACAGAATTAGAATTACAACAGAATCCAAAACTGTGGGTCCAAAACAGGTTGGAAGAGAACTTTAAATAATGCCCACCCCAAAAGGGAAAATACAAATAGTCCTTTAACCACATATCAGTTGAGCTGAGCTAGTGCAGTCATGACAAGAATTTATGAGAAAAAGGCATACCTCCCTGGCTGCTTTCTGTACAAACCGTTCATCAGTGACCCGAAAGGCCCGGCACAAGGCTTCAGCAGGATCATGGGGGAACACCTCCTGGCGTACCAAGTTAACGTGTAGGTGAATGGAGGCATAAATGGCAGCATCCACTCCTCCATGGCCATCAAACACTGCAAAGTAAGCTTGTTCTTCCTGGTCCTGTCAATAGAAACACAGAAACAGAGGCCCCCTGCACTGTGGCCCAGATTAATGAGATTAATTTTTCCCCTTTTCTGATATGCCTGATCAACTGCTAAAACACCTGCAGTACTAGGGCATATGTGATTACACCAGAATACTGGAACACATCATGCCCAATTAGCTCAGGCTGAAATGCCCTCTCTCTGTGAAAGTTGTCTTACACCATGGAAACCACCCACATGTATTTGCTTCAAAATTGCTACTATAATTTTGAGGGAAGAGGGAGAAAAAAGAAGGTATGATGGATTGAACAAAAACTTCTGGATTGAGTGATGTTTCCAGAAAGAAAAGCATTTTAATCATAAAATTAGAAACTAGGAACAATAGGAAATAATTGGCCTTCCAGCACAAGTCCAATTATGTTAGGTTGTTTAAAATACATAGAGATAATGAAAGCATACACATATTTTAAACTATAATATCTCCCTCATAAATCATTCATAGTCACACTGAATCCTCACCATAAATATCACAGTATAAACTGGTTGGCAAAACTTGAACCAGACAGATGTCCAAATGCACTGTAACACTTCCTTGTCCCCTATTTGAGGATTCAGCTTCCCATTTCCTTGCCACCCCACTCCCCCGCCCCCAACAACTGCCAGAGGAAGGGCTTCCAAACTTGAGTTTTGACCTGCCAAAGGAAGCCTAATTACAAGATTACATTAAAACCATTAAGTAATTTGCTTCTTCAACTTGAGTATTTAAATCTCAGATCTAGCTTGCTTAGGAGATAAAGAACTCACTGAACTCTGAGTCCTGGACTCTCTTTAGACAACAGTATTTAACAATTTTCATTTGTAAGTTTTTGACATTCCTTGGGCTCTAGAAGCTTGAATGAGTCTAGGTCCTGTCATTCAAATAAATATCCAAAGTAAACCATATAAATTTTTTGTGTTTGTTTTCCCATCTATTAGGTAGGAGTGAGTTGCTATCTCATGGGGATTGGGAAGACTACTAAAACAACAGGTACATTTGTACTTTGGAAAAGTTATTTTAAAGAGTATACTACATTTATATAAGTACCATATGCAAATGTCCAGAAAGTAATGATTATACCCAAATATTATTAAGTCTGTGCCTACTACAGACATTACAACTAGTTAATTTAGCAGTCTAGTGAACACCACCTGCAAGGGTAACTGACTAAATCCATCTGTCTAGAAAAACAGTCCTGACATAGGATTTCTACCTGTACTGAAGAGTAGTACTCATTTTTATACAACTCAATTGGCAAGATAAGGGTAAAATAGAAAGACAGCATATATAAGCAGTTTTTAAGTAATGAATGAGCTGCTGTGGGATTATCATAAAGAGAGAGGGAGCAATAATTCCTTTATTACAGCAGTTCTCAACCTGTGGGTTGAGACCCCTTTGGGGGTTGAACGACCCTTTCACAGGGGTCGTCTAAATACATCCTGCATATCAGATATTTACATAACAGTAGCAACATTACAGTTCTGAAGTAGCAACGAAAATAATTTTATGGCTTCTTTTCCGACGAAACACCAAATGGCGGATGACGCTGGTGCTGCGGGAGGCCCCGGAGGCCCTGGGGGCCCCAGAATAGGAGGTTGCGGCGGCTTCCCTGGAGGATTTGGCAGCGGCATCCGGGGCCGGGGTCGCGGCCGGGGTCGGGGCAGGGGCTGAGGCCGCGGAGCTCCTGGAGGCAAGACTGAGGACAAGGAGTGGATCCCTGTCACCAAGCTGGGCCGCCTGGTCAAGGACATGAAAATCAAGTCCCTGGAGGAAATCTACCTATTCTCCTTGCCCATCAAGGAATCTGAGATCATTGACTTTTTCTTGGGGGCATCCCTCAAGGATGAAGTCTTGAAGATCATGCCTGTGCAAAAGCAGACCCGTGCTGGGCAGAGGACCCGGTTCAAGGCATTTGTCGCCATTGGGGACTACAACGGACATGTCGGTCTGGGTGTGAAGTGCTCAAAGGAAGTAGCCACTGCTATCTGTGGGGCCATTATCCTGGCCAAGCTCTCTATTGTGCCTGTGCGGCGAGGCTACTGGGGAAACAAGATCGGCAAACCCCACACCATACCTTGCAAGGTGACTGGCCGCTGTGGCTCTGTACTGGTGCCTCATCCCTGCCCCCAGGGGTACGGGCATTGTCTCGGCCCCTGTGCCTAAGAAGTTGCTGATGATGGCCGGTATTGACGACTGCTACACCTCGGCCAGGGGCTGCACTGCCACCCTGGGCAACTTCGCCAAGGCCACCTTTGATGCCATCTCTAAGACCTACAGCTATCTCACCCCAGATCT
>PVJC01027935.1:0-22912 GCA_004026665.1 Murina feae
AGGAAATTATTTTCAATAATGTGGTATGTGGCACCCAATTTCTATGCCTTCTTCTCTATCCATGTCTCCAGTGCCCATGTCTTAAAGCTGTTTTTGGTCCAACTGCACCATCTTGACTTGTAGGAATCTCCATGCATGAAATCTTTCGAGAACCTCCACCAAACTGACCTGTCCTGTGTCCATTCTTTGAGTGACTGCACTAAATAAGTGACCTATTTGAAGAAAAAACTTAAGACTACTCTCATGGCCAAGCCACATGGATTCTGTGAAAGTAAATCACTGGATTCTATCCCCTCTCTTCACTTTTACTCTTGTCACCTGCATTTAGACTTCACTACCTTTTGCAGGGACTTGAATACTGCCCTTTGAACTGCATTTGCCCTATCTTTAGCCTTTCCTTCGGAATATATTTTACTTACAGTGGCTAGATCAATCTTTCTGAAATAGAGCTTTGATAGTTCATTTCCTCCCTCAAAAACCTTTGATCCCAGGGCTTAAAGAAAACCTTCTCCCTCCTGAAGCCTATCATTTAATGGTCTCTGAACTTTATTTTCCTTATCCTCCATTCACACTCATGATGCATCTACCAAACGTCCTTCTTGCTCTTGTCAATGCTTAGGTAACACTACACTTTCAAACCCTTGTCCATGTTGACAATCTTAGTTAAAATAATATTTTTCTGTTCTGCGACTCTTCAAATCATGTCAATTTTCAATGTTCAACTAATGAGCTTTTCCTCCTCAATCACTGAATGTCTTGTGGATTGTATAATCTGATAGAATAACATCTTCCAAATTTCTCCATGACTTATATCAATATCTCCATTGTGATTCTTATTCCCTTTACCCTTGAGTCATTAAATTTATAAATTTTTATCTTCTCTCTACTAAGAACAGAATATACCAAACACACAGCAAACGCTCAATAAATATGTTGCATGGATGGGGATGCTATTATTTCAACATGCTACTCATTCTAGACATTTATATTTTACCACTGGTCATACAGAGACTCATAAGTGGAATGTTGTGGTGAAAGAAAGTAGAAAAATATGAAACAAAAAAGTTATTTTGGTGGGAAACACTAATAAAAAATACTACAATGCCTGCCAGTCATAAGGCTCTCTTCTCTATGTTAATTTCTCATTTAAAAATAGATGTTTGGTTAGATCTTCCTTTATGTCGAGAAAAAGGATAATGCATCTCTGTTTACACATTTTTTTAGTCTCTTTTTAAATCTTCATATTTATGTTTTTTTTTTACAAATTTTATACTGTGAGACAGCTTTGCCAAATCCATCTGAATTACTATTGTCTGTCACATTTCTTTGCTCTTTCCTCTGGGCATTGATACTTTCTATTGACTGAAAAACCAAACAGCAGAACAACTGTCCGGACGACCTTCCAGACAACCACGCTATGACACGCACTCGTGCCAGGGCAGCCTGTGCGGGGTGATGTGATTGGTCAGGGATCCTGCCATTGCCTCACGATCACCCCACAGAGGGAGGCCCAGGCCAGCCAAGTAACTGCACCTCATGCCTGTTGCCCACAGAGGGAGGCATCCAGCGGGGAAGGGGAGGAACTCTGCATAGATGGCAAGCAGTGGCAGCAGCGGGAGTGGGGCCAGCTGCTGGCAGTGGGGGGAAGGAAAGCCCCGATAGGCCCTGATCACCAGGCAGGCCTAGAGACCCTACTGAAGGGGTCCCAGATTGCGAAAGGGTGCAGGCTAGGCTGAGGGACACCTCCCCCCCCATGCAAGAATAATAACATTAAATGTAAATGGACTAAATGCTCCAATCAAAAGATATTGAGTGACTGAATGGATTAGAAAACATGACCCATATATACGCTATCTACAAAAGACCTACCTCAGAACAAGGGACTCACACAGGCTGAAATTGAAGATATAGAAAAAATATATTTCAGGCAAATAGAAATGAAAAAAAAAAAAAAAGCTGGGGTAATAATACTTATATCTGACAAAATAGACTGCAAAGTGAAGGCCATCACAAGAGACAAGGAAGGCCACTTCATAATTCTAAAGGGATTGATACAAGAGGATATAACTCTAGTAAACATATATGCACCCAATGCAGCAGCACCCAAATATCTTCTGGAAGATATCAGGGGAGAGATTGACAGCAATACAATCATAGTGGGAGACTTTAATACTCCATTAACATCCCTGGATAAATCCTCTAGACAAAAAATGAGCAAAGAAATAGCAATCCTAAATGACTCACTAGATCAGATGGACTTAATTAGCATCTTCAGAACATTCCACCCCAAAGCTATAGAATATACTTCTCAAGTGCACATGGGACATTTTCAAAGATAGACCACATACTGGGACGCAGGCAAAGTCTCTCCAAATTCAAGAAGATTGAAATCATATCAAGCATCTTCTCAGATCACAATGGCATAATATTAGAAATAAGATATAATAAAAACAATCACTAAAATTCAAACACTTGGAGGCTGAACAGCATGCTATTAAACAATGACTGGGTTATCAAAGAGATCAAAGAAGAGATTAAAACATCCTGGAAACAAACAACAATGAAAATACAATTCAAAATCTATGAGACACAGTGAAAGCAGTGCTGAGAGGGAAGTTCATAGCATTACACGCCTACCTCAAAAAACAAAAACTGGTAATAAACCATCTCACTCTGCAACTTGAAGAATTAGAAAGAGAGCAACAAGAAAAGCCCAGAGTGAACAGAAGGAAGGAAATAATAAAGATCAGAGTGGAAATAAATGACACACACACACACACACACACACACACACACACACACGAACACACACAAGATCAAAGAAACCAAGAGCTGGTTCTTTGAAAGGATAAACAAGATTGATGAACCTCTAGACAGGCTCACCAAGAAGCAAAGAGAGGGGATCAATATAAACAAAATCAGAAATGAAACAGGAGAAATAACAGGTCCCACAGAAATACGAAGAATCATTAAAAAAAATACTATGAGCAACTATTCCAACAAACTGGTCAACCTAGAAAAAAATGGATATATTCCTAGAAAAATACGACCTTCTAAAACTCAATCAGGAAGAATAAAAAAATCTGAATAGGCCGATAACTATGGAGGAAATTGAAGCAGTAATAAAAAAACTTGCAACAAACAAAAGCCCTAAGTGTCCATCATCACCAGATGGCTTCACAAGGGAGTTTTATCAAATATTAAAAGAACTAAAACCTATCCTTCTCAGACTATTCCAAAGAATTCAAGAGGAAGGCACACTTCTAAGCTCTTGCTATGAAGCCAGCATTACCCTAATCCCAAAACCAGATAAAGATAATACAAAGAAAGAGAATTACAAGCTAATATCCCTCATGAACATAGATGCCAAAATTCTCAACAAAATTCTAGCAAATTGATCCAGCATTACATTAGAAAGATCATACAACATGATCAATTGGGATTTATTCCTGGGATGCAAGGATGGTACAATATCCATAAATCAATAAATGTGATACATCACATAAACAAATTGAGAGATAAAAACCATATAATCATATAAATTGACACAGAAAAAGCATTTGACAAAATCCAACACCATTTTAAAAATATATATTTTATTGATTTTTTACAGAGAGAAAGGGAGAGGGATAGAGAGTTAGAAACATCAATGAGAGAGAAACATTGATCAGCTGCCTCCTACACACTCCCCACTGGGGATGTGCCCGCAATCAAGGTACATGCCCTTAACTGGAATTGAACCTGGGACCTTTGAGTCTGCAGGCTGACGCTCTATCCACTGAGAAAAACCGGTCAGGGCCCAGCACCATATCTTGATGCAAACTCTCAGCAAGGTGGGAATAGAAGGATCATACCTCAACAGAATAAAAGCCATACATGACAAACCTACAACCAACATTTTACTCAATAGACAAAAACTAAAACCATTTCCCCTAAGAACAGAAACAAGACAGAGATACCCACTCTCACCACCCATTTGATATAGTACCAGAAGTACTAGCCATGGTGATCAGACAAGAAGAAGAAATAAAAGGCATCCAAATTGCAAAAGAAGAAGTAAAACTGTCATTATTTGTAGATGACATGTTATTGTACATAGAAAACCCTAAAGACTCTCTCAAAAAATTACTAGAAGTAAGAAATAAATTCGGCAATGTAGCAGGATACAAAATTAACACCCAGAAATCTATGCCATTTTATACATCAATAATAAACTCACAGAAAGAGAAACTAAAAAAAATCCCATTTATCACTGCAACAAAAATATTAAGATATCTAGGAATAAATTTAACCAAGGAGGTAAAGAACCTGTTCTCAGAAAATTACTGGACACTGAAAAAAGATATAGAGGAAGACATAAACAAATGGAAGAATATACTGTGTTCATGGATTGGTAGAATCAACATCATTAAAATGTCCGTACTACCCAAAGCAATCAATAGATTCGATGCAATCCCCATTAAGATACCAACAGAATATTTCACAGACCTAGAACAAATTCTCCGGAAATTTACGGAATAAAAAAAAGACCCAAATAACTGCAGCAATCCTGAGAAAGAAGAACAAAGTTGGAGGGATCACAATACCAGATATTAAGCTATATTACAAAGCCACTGTTCTCAAAACTGCCTGGTATTGGCACAAGAACAGATATATAGACCAATGGAACCAAACAGAGAACCCAGAAATAGACCCAAGCCACTATGCTCAATTAATATTTGACAAAGGAGGCAAGAGCACACAATGGAGTCAAGATTGTCTTTTCGAAAAGTGGTGTTGGGAAAATTGGACAGATACATGCAAAAAAAAAAAAAAAAAAAGAAACTAGACCATCAACTTACACCATACACAAAAATAAACTCAAAATGGATAAAGGACTTAAAGGTAAGAGGAAATCATGAAAACCTTAGAAGACTCCATGGGGAGCAAAATAGCAGACATCTGTCATAGCAATATCTTTACCAATACAGCTCCTAGGGCATTGGAAACTAAAGGGAAAATAAACAAATGGGACTACATCAAAATAAAAAGCTTCTGCACAGCAAAAGAAACCATTAACAAAACAACAAGAAAGCCCACTGCATGGGAGAACATATTTGCCAATGTTATCTCTGATAAGGGTTTAATCTCCAAAATTTATAAGGAACTAATACAGCTTAACAAAAGGAAGATAAACAATCCTAAAGGACCTAAAGAGACACTTTTGGAAAAAGGACATACAGAAGGTCAAGAAACATATGAAAGCATGCTCAAAGTCACTAATCATCCGAGAGATGCAAATCAAAACGACAATGAGGTACCATCTCACACCTGTCAGAATGGCTATCATCAACAAATCAACAAACAAGTGCTGGTGGGGATGTGGAGAAAAGGGAACCTCTTGCACTGCTGGTGGGAACGAAGACTGGTGCAGCCACTGTGGAAATAGTATAGCGTTTTCTCAAAAAATTAAAAATAGAACTTCTATTTGACCCAGTGATCCCACTTCTAGGAATATATCCCAAGAAAACAGAAACACTAATCAGAAAGGATATATGCACCCCATTTTTATAGCAGCACAATTTACAATAGCTATGATTTGGAAACAGCCTAAGTGCCCATCAATAGATGAATGAATTAGAAAACTGTGGTACATCGATACAATGGAATACTATGCTGCTGTAAAAAAGAAGGAATTCTTGCCATTTGCAACAGCATAGATGGAACTAGAGAGCATTATGCTACGTGAAGTAAGCCAGTCAGAGAAATATAAATACCATATGATCTCACTCATTTGTGGAATATGAAGAACATCATAAACTGATAAAAAAAATAAATACAAAGACAAAATAGCATCAAACAGACTATCAAACTTCAGCAGAAAAGCAGGGGAGGATTGAGGTGTGGGGTAAGAGATCAAGCAAAGGACTTGTTCTTAGAAATGGAACCATAACCAATAACCATAACCAATGGACAGAGACACTAGGGGGGTGAGGGTGTGTGCTGGGGTGTGGAGGAAGCCCGGGAGAAGTCAATGAGGGAAAAAGGAGACATATGTACTACTATTTATAATACTTTAAATAATAAAACTTTCCTTCTTATTAACCCAAGCATACTCAAATCATTTTATATACCACTAGTGGCCTGGTGCACAAATTTGTGCACATTAAAAGGAATTTAATTAGAAGAATATTTTAATATTGTTATTTGCCCTTTCTCTGTACTAGAAGTGTGAACCAAATTCATGACTGACAATGACAGATGGAAACACACATGTGCGATTGGTGTCAGCGAGAGCTTTACATGTATTGTGCATGCGCAAGTCAACTTAGCCTTTTATAGATATAGAATAAACTTGCTTAATTAGACCTGCTTTCTGACTTAGCTAAACTTTTTCCAGCCCAGTGAAGCACACCAACTTCTCTTTCAGGTAATTATCAGCAACACAGCAGTAAATATCAACACAAAGCAGATTATTATTGTAGACCACGCAGGGAGAACAAAGGGTAAAATATTTAACTGCAGCAGTGTTTGACTATATTTTGTGCAGTGAGAAAACCTGAAGTCATTTTCAAGGTCCACCATTTCTTACTTCTTTTCAGTTGGGTCAAGTTTTAAGCTTTCTAAATCTCCATTTTCCAGCTAATGAAAAGAAAATAGGATTCCACAGAGTCTCTTATCTGCCTACTCCAGGATTTTTGTGAGGATCAAATGAGATGAGGCATGGGAAAATGCTTCACAGACATTTGGTTAAAGTGTAAAATGTTTCCACCTGGCTATAAAGCAAGTTATATTCCTGGGCTGAAGAAACTCCAGCAAGGTTAGACGCTAGGGAGAGGAAGACGGGTATTGCTATGTTACATCATTACCCAGATGGACATTTAGCATATTAGCCATATAAATATAATTTAAATAGCTAAATAATCCTACAAACAGCAAGCTAAATGAAAATCTCGGCTCACATATGACTCTGAGCCTATGTATTTTTAAATACATTTCCTCATATACAACTACAACTCCTTTCTATTTCCTATAGAATTAACTTGTTCAATTTGTGTTTTTATGATGCCATCATAATGAATTCAAATAATTAACCACCCAAGTGAAAGTTTATCCTTAATGAAAACAAATTTTAACAAAAATAACACAGGGAATTAATTTATAAGTCACATTGTTTCTTACTCCTCCAGCATACCACATTTCCCCTGCTAGTACTGGCTCAACGCAGAATTTTATGCTGCAACATGTAAAAATAAAACACACACAAAAAATTTTATTGAAATAAAACCCCTACTAAGCTGGTAGGCTAAAACATGTCTTAATATAGATACTATTTTAATTATTCTTAATTAAAACCTTGCAGAGATTCTGTATTCATATTCTAAGGGAAGTTCATATTCATACATGCAAAGGAGCAGTTTGCCTCAGGGCTTAACTATTAAAAATACCTCGAGCAATGAGATCCCATATTAAGACATAATCTCAGTGATATATTACCTTATATAAAAAAAGTTGCAATATATTCCTGGGTGACCCTTGAGGGGTACTTTGGTAAAGGTGATTTTCAGAATTTGGAGGCTGAGGGAGGTGAAGTTTGTATACTTGGCACAGTAAAAAACCATGCACTGACTGCTCTCAAGATGGAACTCAAGGTTTCTCGTTTCTAATTTTGTTGATTTTCCTTGAATCATAATTTTGCTTTCACTTATTTCCAAATTGGCAGCCCCAATGCACTGAATTTATTAATTAATTCACCAGACATTTCTAAAATGCCTGCCTACTCTGTGCCAGGCACTGTTCCAGATGCTGGAGTTATAGATGAGCAAAACCAACAAAGCGTATACTTCAGCGGTGGGCAGGGGAGGCCAACAACAAATCATACACATAACAAATTTCTCAAATACATAGAGGGTTGGTCTGTCATAAATGCTACAGAAAACCACAACAGAACAAAGAAGAGGCAAGGACGAAATTACAATGAGGTAGTTGAGATAGGAATCACTGAGAAGGTGACAGGTGAATAAAGATCTGAAGGAAGTGAGGGAGTGAGCCCCGTGGACATTGAAGGGTAGACCATTCTAGGCAGACATCATTGCAAAGGAGTTGAAATAAACCATTCCTTGCATGCCAGTGCCAGTAGAACCCAGGTAATAACTAGTCAAAGCAAATCTCTATAAATGAATATTCTAATATTTGTGGTTACTTCTTTTATATTTAGTAAACATTAATCTAATAATTATTTGTAAAGTACAAACTATATGCTAGGCACTGAAGCAATAATGATGAAAAGATAGACAGTTTTCATCCTCAGGAAGCTTAGGTTAGTGGAACTAACAGTACTATGCATGCCGGTAGGGGTAGTGGAGGGTGCCATGGGGACAGAGGGTAGAAGCACCTCCCTCAGATTGCAGAAGATGGGGTTTTAGAGAGAAAACTACCAAAGATTAAAGGGTTTTCTTTCAGCTCCTGACAGGATAGATATCAGAAAGGATTGTATATAAAATCAAATAACAAATGCTTCGCCTATATTTTATCCTTGCAACACCCTATGAGGTATTTCTCATTGTCATTGTCAGGTTATATGGGAAGGAGTAGAAGAAGCACAGGGAGATTGGGCAACTTGACTGAGCTCGCAGAGATAGGAAGTGGCAGAGAAAGGATATGAATGCAGGCAGTATGGTTCCTGAGTCTTATTCTTAACCACTATTCTTCTATACTCTGTGAGCAGCATGCCTGCATAACAGCTCGTTAAGAAATAAAGACGTCTGGGTATTTTCCAGCTGCTTATAGGTAAGGCTTATTGTGGACTATCTGAATAGTTTGTTTCTAGAATGAGTTTTTACCAGCATGACCTAGAATTCAGAAAGTCTGGTTTGTTTAAAAATTAAAATCAAATCATCTTGTTCATACTGTGGTATGAACTTCTGACACTGGTTTTCACTAACCCATTAATGTGACAAGTTTGCACTAGGAGCAGCTCTTTGGAATCCTCTCCCCCGTCTTCTGATATTCTCAAATAGAGAGCAGCCTTTTTAAAACTTGAGTGCTTTCTACTAGATTTTGTCAAATGTTCAAATTCCATAAATAAATTAAAAATGTGTCCTCTAGAGCCTCAGCTCTGCTCTCAAATACTACCTTCCCCGAGAGACGGTGGCTTGGCTTTTGCTTAGAGTCAGTGAATGTTCTGGACCAAATTACAAATCATATGCCTTTGTCCAGGTTACCAGGGAGTTGAGTACAGACTGCTCTAGGTGACAAATCCAGATGGGTTCTGAGCACATGTGAGTCGGGGAGTGGGCTGTGGAGCTTTGCAGAACTAGTACTCATTCTGCTGTGTTTCTGAGAGCTAGTGATTTCCCATTTTCCTCATGCCCAGCTCCCTGACCAGACCACTGGAAATTCTAACGGGATCACACAAATTTTCTCTGCTGAAGAAACAACATTCTCTGACAATGATAAGTGACACAAATTCCAGTTAGAATTCTTAGAAAGACATAAACAATTGGAAGGACAACTGTATATAAAAATGTGGAGACAGCAGAATAGGGAATTAGAATCTAATCATTTTTAAGACCATGGGTACTTGCCTAATACCTACAGCAGAAAGCCATGAATGACTGAGCAAAGACTATATGCCTATCTATACAGCTTACAAGTAAAATATCTGTACTGTATAACTTGGCTGTTTTCAGGTATAATGTATAAAACATTAGAACAGTGTAGCATCACATCTCCTAACCCATTTTGTAGATTTGATCCATAAAAACAAATGTCCTAACAGCCTCACTGATGTTGGAGACAGAAAATGTTTGAGAAACATCACATTTAGGTAAAATTTCAACTGGAATAGGGAGAAATAAGATTTGATCAACTGGATTTGGGAGTCAGGCCAGTTATAATGATAAAGGTAAAAAAGAGGTCAGAATATGATGAAAGAAATTTGGCAAAAACAACGATCAGATTAACACCAAACTGAAATGGATCGACAACGCAACTGTGTTAGTGTTACCACCTCACACAATGAAAGGATTCATGATAAATTTCCTACTTATAAAAAAAGCTCAACTTATTACCAAAGGAAAAATACTGATCAGACTCTTAGAGATGGCAATGAAATTCAACAGTTGTGATTACTAATTTTCAGTTCTACTTTTTAATTTAATTCCATGTCTCTCTCAAAGCCAATGTTTCCATAATATATATATAACAGTTTTTAAAGTTAAGTAAATAAAAATACACAACAAAAATTGTAACTGCTATTTCAGAGCACTATTATACTGGTCTGAATTTATATGGAGACATTACAAAAATGTTCTAAAACACGATATTGCCTCTGAGAGATAAAGAATTCATAAATTTATAATGGTAAACAAATGAAAATACAGAGTAAACTTTCTAGATGAAAATATGGCTCTCCTAACGAAAGGCTGAAAAACAAGAAAATGTAATGTGCATTAGATTCCTATTGTGGGAAATGTGTTTGTATCTAATCTAATGCTTGCATACATTACCGCAATGCTTTGAGAACAGAGTAACAATTGTAATTTTGCTCTGAATCAAAATAACAGAATCTGTCATTTGACATGCTGTAGTGTTTGTACTTTCATTATTGTTCATAGAATAATTGTATGCTTCTTTTTACTCTTATTTTGTAGCAGTTTATCTCTTTAAAAAAGCTACTCAGACTATCTTCAGCAGGAATTTCAAAGTCAAAATCAATCACTATGTGTCAGTAGACGTTTTCAATACGCCCATACATATGCTTATGCATATCTGTTTTGATAAAATGTGATTCTTACATGCCTAATATGTTATTTCACAACAATCTGCATTGTTATAATAGGTTATTGATTGATTTTCAGTTTAAGGGACTGAGGTAGTATTCGGTAATCACTGAGTGCTACCAAGTTTATTGCAAGTGCCCAAGGTTCACTCACCCCAAGCAATTTAGTCAATAACCCATTTTTATATTTCTATCTCCTTCAAAATTCTAAACCAATAATCCCTGTTGTTTTTTAAAAAATTATTTCAGTATCAGACTAACATTTCCCATGGAAATCAATATGGGTGCGACCCATTAGCCAAAAATCTGCAGTACTGCAATGCAAACATATTAAAAATATTGATCTTGCAAAGCTACTGATGTTTTGATTGACTTTAATGTTTGTAAGCAGCAATAACAGAATTTCAATGACTGAAACAAACTTTTGATTAAAATTATAGATTTTCTTGGAGGGGGCTGCTATTTTACTGGTTTAAAGCATATCACATGGCACACTTGCCTGTCATAAATGAGTACAGTGGAACATACTTATCCAAGCCCTTATTTGTAAATATTTTAGTCTATCATAGCTTACACATCTCTAATCTACTTTGAACTGCTCTGACATTTCAATTCCACTTCTTATTATATCACATAGTGAGGTGGAAATTTCAGATTGAGAATGGCAGGAATTGAGAGCTCTAATCCCTGTTTTACTATTATGCAACCTTTGAAAAGGCATTTAACTCTCAGTTTAAATTCCTCAAATGTAAAATGAAATTAAACCTTGGGAATCGATGAACATTTTTATTACATTCTGAGATCAATGGACAACAAAGACCATAACTTACATATACAACATATCATTTGACCCAAAGATATATCCTTTAAAGAAAGTATACAATTTTGCAGCTACTTAGTAATCACCTAGCAATGCTCTCATTTCATACATGAAGAGACTGAGCCCCCAAAGGTCCAACAATAAGCCAAGGAACTTCTCAGAGACCTTTCCTGACAACTTTATCTGAAATATACCAATGAGCCCCCACCAGCCACTCTCCCATTGTTTAGCCTACTTAATTAAAAAAAATATTTTTATTGACCTTATTAGAACTACATTGGTTAATAAAACTGTATGTTTCAAGTGTAAGATTATATAATATATCATCTATAGATTGATCTATATTGTATTATGTGTTTTCCACTCAAAATCTAGTCTCCTCCCATCACCATTTATCCCTCCTTTACCCTCTTCCATCTGGCCCCACCTCCCTTTCCCTCTGGTAACTACCATACTGATGTCTGTATCTATGAGGTTTTCATTTTTTTTCTTAATCTTAACACCTCTATGTAAAATTTTATATCTATTTATACCTATACTAGAGGCCAAATGCACGGATTCATGCACTGGTGGGGTCCCTCGGCCTGGCCTGTGCGCTCTCACAATCTGGGACCCCTCAGGGGATGTTGGACTGCTGATTTTTTGCCCGGTTCCCACAGACCAGGCTGAGGGACCCCACCGGTACATGAATCCTTGCACTGGGCCTCTATTATGCATATAAAATCTTTGGTTAATCTCTTCTTGCCGCTTAATCCCCAGTAGGGTGTGTGCAAGAGGCAGCCAATCAATGAGTCTCTCCCATCGTTGATGTTTCTATCTATCCCTCTCCCTTTCTCTCTTAAATCAATATAAATATTTTTTAAAATATGTAGCTAGAAAAAGTTTGGTGATATCTCAAAAAATTAAACATAAAATTACTGTATGACTCAGCAATTCCATTCCTAGGTTTATAGCCAAGAGAATTGAAAACATGTCCAAACAAAAACTTATACATGAATGTTCAAAGAAGCATTATTCATAATAGTAAAAATGTGGAAACAACCAAAATGTCTATCAGTTGATGAATGGATAAAAAAAATGTGGTATATTCAGAGAATAGAATATTATTTGCCAATAAAAAAAGAATGAAGAACTGATGCATGCCACAACATGGGTGAACCTTGAAAACATGCTAAGTGAAAGAAGTCAGTCACAAGAAGCCACATATTATATAACCTCATTTATGGAAATGTCTAAAATAGTCAAATCTATAGAGACACAAAGCCAATTAGTGGTTGTGAGAGCTCGAAAGAAGGGTGAATAGGCTGTGCCTGCTTAATGGGTGCACAAAATTTAAATGGTTACAATGATGAATTTTATGTTATATGAATTTTACTTCAATTAAAAAATATGACCAGAATTCTTTTTCATTTCATTTATTAAAATTCTGGAGAAGAAAGATATTAGTGAAATTAAGTCCCTGCTGAAATTAAACATTAGATAGTACCATAAATGCTCGTCTTAAATCTCATAAAATCCCTACCTTTGTTTGATTAGGCTTGCCTCCCTGACATGGGAAATTACTGAATCACCTGGACAGTTAAGCATGTTATCATAAGTATATACTAGTATTTACAAATCTGCCAAAACAAATCAAGAGAAAAATGAGGAAATAAATCTACTCTACCCCAAATTCACTAGAAGCTGAGCAACTCTGCTTTGCTTTAGACAAGTGAACAAAATCTTACTAAAATGTAGAGATTTAAGTTGTCAAATCCTTTCTAATAAAGAAGGAATATGATAATTGACCCTCATACCATTGCAAAGATAGCAGTGCCCACAGCCAATAAGGAGGGAATATGCTAATCGACTGCACCTCCCTCAAAGATGGCAGCACCCACAGCCAATAAGGAGGGAATATGCTCATTGACTGCTCCACCCCAAAAGATGGTGGTGCGCACAGCCAATAAGGAGGGAATATGCTAATTGACTGCCATACCCTCAAAGATAGTAGTGCCCACAGCTACAACATAGCAGTGCCCAATCCCCTCAGCCCCCCAGGTGCCCAAGGCCGGCCTGAGGCATAGGCAAGCCTCGGATGTCGGCTGCCCAGGCGTCCAGGGCTGGCCGAGGCTCAGGTAACCGGGCTGACTGAGGCTTGTGCTGCCAGCAATGGCAGCAGCAGAGGTGTAATGGAGGTGTCGCCTCCCCCTGATCGCCAGGTCACCTCGTGCCCCAGAGGGCTCCCGGACTGTGAGAGGGGGAGGACTGGGCTGAGGGACCCTCCCTCCAGTGCATGAATTTTCATGCACCGGGCCTCTAGTAAATAAATAAATGAAGGATTTATATTTATCTTCTGGTTTTGTAAAAGCAGCCTTTTATTCTGTCTATGGGATACAAGGCAAGATCCACTTAAGATCTGGAAAGTTTGAAATAAACTTACCAAAATATTTACAAAGCACCTAATTACTTTCGTATCTATTTCATAATTACTATAGTACTATAATGCATTTAATTTTAATATATTTTAATTTTATTTGAAGAACTTTTTCTTTAATGTTTTCTCTACTATTTTATTCTCTCCCTTTTATTGTAAAAATATTGAGACCTATCAGAGTTGTAATAATAAAATGATTGCCTATATACCTGTCTCCTAGGTTCAATAATTGTTAATATTTTGCCACATTCACTTTATCTCTTTCATGTACCTTTTTTCTTGAACCATCTGAGTTAACTGCAAACAAAATAAATTAACAACTACAACTCAAGTGCTTGTTTTCTGTCAAAGTCACAAGAGTAGCATTGGGATACTTTATTATAGTCATCCACCTTCATAACAGTAAATGTTGGAAAATGCATTAAAATAATTATCTTGACTTTTCTATAAAATTTCTCACAGTAAATAAGCACAATGAAGGCAATGCCTTCCATTTCTTAGATATGATAACATACTTATTTCTAACTTAGAGACATTTTTCCATCCTAGACCTTTCATTTAAGATCTTCCCTTCTCTAAGTCTCACATGACACATACGGATACATTCACTCTGATAGCCTTGGGATGTAAAGCCTGGCTGTGTTTAACCCACATATGGGTATCAATTTTATGCTGAAATCTCAATTTCCATTGCAGGCTGCTTTGTCTCAATGAGATCATAAACTCCTTCAGGATATTGTCTAGGCCCTTTTAACCCCATGGTTACTGTATACAATTTAACTAAAATCTTCATAGCATGATACTTATTATCAAAGGAATTTAAATGAACTGTAGATCATATACATTTACTACTACTGTGTTATGTGTGATAATGTGCTATAAACCCATTCAAATTAACACTACAGTCTGGTTGACAATTATTTTTTGTTTCACTGGATCTAATCTCATATTTTCCAGATGAAAGAATTTTCATGATTGAAGAGTTTACAGATTGTCTAGATCAATCCTATGTTTCCAATCCTATGCTTTTTTAAGTAAGGAAACATCTACAGAAGTTAAATGACTGATCTAAAATTATAAAATTTTAAAACAAAAAACCAAAAGTAGAAATAAATGAGTCAATACAACTAATGTGCTTAGATCAGGGCCTGGTTGATATAGGAAGGGCTTCAGAAATATCTGCCTCAGAACCAAGGATTATGTATGGTTTAGTTTAGTGCTTTTTCCACTAAAACACACTACCTGACATTTACTCAGTACAACAAGGGAGATCACCATTTGGGGAGCATGTTATGCATTCTTTTATGAGCAAGAGATACATGACAGACAAGAGACCAGGCAAAGGCTGTTGTCAGAATTGTCAGAACAGGCTCTGACTAGTCTCTCTTCCCTGAGGTCACAAACTGGCTGCCTGTGGGCCTGACCTGGATAATATCTGTTTTATCTGACATATAATGGTTTTGAAAATTTGTTAGTTACAATACTAAAATAAGAGATATTTCAAGCAATGATACAGATTCTGCCTTCTTTGGGAAAACTGAAAAATCTGACAACACGGAGCTTGCATTCTTATATTTAACTTATGAGTTGGTGTTCAAATTTATAACTCCTCAGTTTAGGCCTTAATTATGAGTAAGACACAGATGATAACTTTGAATTACATATTAAGAAATATACTACTCAGAAAATACTACGTGGTATTTGCTAACTATACCTATTTTCTAGCCATACCTAAGTAGCTATTTCCTATGGGAGGAAACAGATTTCTATAAAAGGAAAAAGAAAAAGTCACTTCAATGCTTAAAGGATTAATGACAATTCAACCAGAAGATCTATGTGAAGAGGAGAGCCCACTCCCTGGATTTCAGTTACAGAAGACATCACTGTATTTTTCTTTTATGGGAAACACTGGTCTAGCAGCCTTGATTCATGTGTTAAATAAAATAAAATAACACATCTTATTTGGAACCAATTTATCCCTTTAAGTTAAATATAGCCCTTAAGATCTGAAAATATTTTAATTAGTCTGCTTTTGACCGGAACTAAGTAGCTATAAGAAAAACATTAAAAATAACAATAGGTCACAACACATTGAATACCCTCCCTCTGCCACCTGACGCTTTTTGGTGCTAAAACATATGCTCTGCCACCTGCAGATAAAAGTCACACACTGAGAGTGTATATTCTGACGAGAATTACTGGTTTCAAGTATGCCTAGTGATTTTGGACAGTAGCACTTAAGAAACCTTCAATCTGGCAGTTTTTTTCACTGCATATTTTCTAAAGCAATCCTACAACTTACAGTTGTATAAGTTTTAGGATCTGGCCTTTGTAAGAAAACAAAATGAAGTGAAACCAAAAGGATCCTAGGGTAGCATGTTGATCCAACTGGAGATATATCTATATATATCTATATATATCTATATATATCTATATATATCTATATATCTCAGATATATATCACCCCTCCCCCCCATTTTGACGTCCCAATGACAAGGAAACAAGGGTCATTTGGATTTTCCGGCAGAGTAAAATTACCTGTTGCAAGACCAAGACAACTTCTGTTCTGTTCCTAAGCACACTGGACAGTCTGTCATAGGAGTTAAAATTATTGTTGCTCCATAAGGAATTTATTTTCCTATTTTTATATTTCCTTTACCTTTGCCTGCTTTTCTTTTTTATCTTATTCTGTATTTATTTATTTATTTATTTATTTATTTATTTATTTATTTAATTTATATATTTAATGTTTCGCATCATTCCAGAGAAGGTTGGTGGCTTACAAAAAGGACTCAGGCAGGACTTCCAGAAATGACAGGTGAAGAGGATGATAAATCCTCTCAAATACTAAAAAAGTCAACAAAAGTGTCCAGTACAACCAGGTGAGCACTGTAGAAATCAACTGAAAGCAAACATCACACTGAGAAGTGTTTTCATGAAAACCGCCGACTATGGCAGTGCAGCAGCAGCCTGCTGTAGGCAGCCTGCTGGCACAGCAGTGTCTCCAGGTGGGACTGGCTGTGCAGACCTGCAGCGTCACTGCTGGAAGGCCTGACTCGATGTGGAGAAGGAGGAGAAAATCCTGTGCCCAATGGAGTTACCAGTAAATAAAGCAAAGCTGGAAACTAATCACAAAAACCCATGCATGGCCTGCTGCCCTGAGGCAGTGATCTTAGCTGGGATGCATGGCAGACCAGTGGACTAATCGGATGTGTAACAGGGAGATCCTGGACAGTGAGAGCCACGGAGGGACTGGAGGAACCTCTGGCACATCTTCCTGACTGGGAGGCTGATTGTGGGCACAGAAGTCCCAGGAAAGCCCAGCAGAAAGTAAAGCTTGGGGTAGGCTTGACCAACTGTGTGAACTTAGAGTATGCTCTGCAACTCACACACACACCCACCACAGAGCCTCACTCCCTTGGGGTGACTGAACAAAACTCTGACCTTTAAACTATGCAGGCAAAGGAGTGAACTCTATAGAAAGTCAGACTAAAATAATAATTTTTAAAAAAGGAATAAAAAAAACATACAGAAGTATCAGCATGCACACATCCTGAAGGGGAGACAGATCTACAGATTAAGTCCAGGCAAGTTTCTTAAAACAAAACAAAACAAAACAAAACAAAACAAAACAAAAACAAGTGAAAAACAGAAAAGAATATCAGCAACAACAAACCTCCAGGGGAAGTTTCAGAATCTCGACTTGCTCTCACTACTCCTGATCAACACAGACAGTGGAGTACGGCAGGAAAAGAAACTAATGGCATGCGTATTACAAAGAAAGCTCATAGATGATATGGTCCTGTATGTAGGAAATCCTAGATTTTCCCCAAAGAATTCTAGAACTCATAAACACATTTTAGCAAGCTCACAGACTAGAAAAGTCCATATGCAAAAATAAATTTTAATTCTTTACACCAGTAATGAACAACTTGAAAATGAATTAAGAAAAGAATGCCAGCCCTAGCTGGTTTGGCTCAGTGGATAGTTGGCCTGCACACCAAAGGGTCCCAGGCCCCATTCTGGTCAAGGGCATGTACCTTGGTTGCTGGTTCCTTCCAGCCCAGGCCCTGGTCAGGGCTCATGCAGGAGGCAACCATTTGGTGTGTCTCTCGCACATTGATGTTTCTCTCTCCCTCTCCCTCCCTTTCTTCTACTCTCTCTGAAAAGCAATAGAAAAAAATATCCTCATGTGAGAATTAAAACAAAACAAACAAACAAACAAAAAAGCACTTTGTCTAAAAGATACCTGTAATATCTGTAACATGCCGTTAAATATAATTGTTTCTTTAACAATTTGATTACAAAACAGAGAATACAATTTAGTTAAGACATTTCTGCAAGCGTCCAGAAATGTTTAGTTATTGGCTATCTGGCTCCATTTATCCCACAGTTTTATATGTAGCTACAAAACCCACTTGAACTTAGGTGGCATTTAGGTTAACAAATTTATGTTATTTAAAACAAGGTCACCTTTATTTACCACGTGGCCAAGTTGGCCAACGAAACTGGCTGTGCTGCCCAATGAACGTTCCTCAGATGCCTCGGAAACTGTGAAAGGCCTTAGATACCCCTCTCCAAATCCATTTTTACAAGTAATTTTTAAGCTCACTGTAACCACAATATGAATTACACTGCAAAATATAAGCTTGTAGCATATTCATGTTATTCATGACAGAATGACCTAGATTAAAAAACACAGTTAATCCTTAGTCTGAACCATCCCCTCCTGCTCCATTTTAATTTCACACAGTGTTTACAATGTGTCCCTGGGGAGCATTAAGATTCCACCCTTCAGAATATTTGGGGGGCATGAAATTTCAGGTACAACTGCTGGTGCAGAGGCCTAGCAATATAGGGTATGGCTTATGGCTCCATATACTGTCCTGGAACCCTTACTCATGACAATATTCCTACTGAAGTTTTCCCAGCAAATATGACATGGAGGAGATAGCCTTGATAAGTACATTAGTCAATCTTTATGGTTCTCTACCCCATTAGTCACATCACCACACCAGAGTTACACCAACTACAGACAGTAAAATCATCTTAACATATTAATTTCCCATATGACACATCTGATTCCTCCATAATAGAGCCCCAGTTTTAAATAAAAAAGTTAGACTATTGCCTATATAATCACAATATTCCATTTAACTATAAATTCCATTCTTCCCTTAATGAATTTTACTATCTATAAAAGTGAACTAAGAGGATTTTACTCTATATAAATATTACAATCACTTTTGTTTACTCTGAAAATGAAAGAGTGCAAAGTGTATGAGTACACTTGAATTTCTTAAATATATGTGTAATCAAAAGAGAATTTTAGTGAAAAGTACAAATGTGGAGGATAGCAAAAAGAAAAAAGTAGTAAATGTCCAGCACTTACAGATAAAACTTAAGCAAAAACTATAGCTAAATTTTTTTTAAGCATCCTTAAGTCTCTTGAATTCATTTAAAGTTTACCACAAATATAGAATTGCATTCTGCTGCAATCCCCTTAAGTCATCTTGTTAAATTTTGTCACAACATGTGTTACTGTAGTTCTACACTTACCTTTGCACTTTGTAGTGAGCAGCAGAGCAACATAATTAACGACTGCTAGGTAGTGTTTACGTTAGTTCTCAAAAGGTTAAGAAGCTGATTATAGCTAAGATCAGCTTTGCCCGAGGCTTCAGGGGCTCTGTGTAATCAAATTAGACAAGTAGGGCACAGTGTCACCTAACACAAACCAGTGGCACTTTCTTCTTTGCTTTGACCCTTTCCCCCTTTTTTATTAGGGGAACAACTCATGCTTTGTGCTTTTACCAGATAATTTTAAAAGACTTGTTTCTAATAAATTTTGCATGCAATCTCATAAGATGCCCACCTGTTTAAAAGTAATGAGAACAAGTAGAAACATCTTTGGAACAAATTTTTGAAAAAAAATCCTAATTGTTAAAAAAGAAACCTACATTTAGAGAGACTGAGATATTTTTGAAAATATTTTCTGAAAAGGCAGATGACAACGTGACCACGTGTACATGATTTTCCAGACATGTCCTGGCTTTAGACAGACTGCTGGTTTTGTTCTGCAGTATGTACACCACCCAATGGTTTATCTGCTCCCAGAAGAGCACAGAGAACTCCATAAACCTGAAAGATAAGGCATTAGCACTTCTATGAAACCATGGGCAACCCGTTCTACTGAGTTATAGCTCATCCTTTACTTAGCTCTACCCTTTGATGTCAGGCAGGGTGAACTGTGTAATGGACACATTCAAGGAAGTTTTAATAAGGTGAGGAGAGAAGAGCAAACCAGCCCACTTTAGAAACTCCCTTTCCACAGGTTTTATATTTAAATGCAGTAACATCATCAGTCAAATCTAAATCTTGCTACCCTTGAGTCTAAAAGGAACAAAAGCACTAAACACTACAGAGGTATTTAAAAAAAATCAATGGCAAATTTAAATAAAAATCTAGAATCTCCTTCTTAACAAAATTTATGAATCATTATTAAAATAATAGGTAACATTTGTTACATCTTTATCTTCCTATATTTGACTTTGAATTTTTGGTTCAAATTTGACATAGTTATTACTTTGCTTGAAATACAGAAATGAAGTGAATATAAACATCCCACAAATGAGTGATCAGGAGAAAATGAGTTTTGCTAAAGATTTATTCTGGGCAATAAAATAAAAACTTGTTATTTTAATTGATTAAGTCATAAAGAATTCCTGGAGAAGTCAGATCTTGCTATTTGCACAGTCAGACAATTTCTGCTAATCCAGCAGTACTTAACAAATTCACATGTGGTTAGCTTGTCTTGCCATAGCTGTATATCACATTTCTGTGCTGCAAGCTGTGCAAAAAAATCAATGTGCCAAGTTTAACAAAAGGACAGGAAACATGATGTTCTCCTATATTTTCAATGAACCTCAAATGACTCTGCTGTTCATACTCAGTACAATTTATGGCAGAGAAATGTATTCTTCAATGAAAAAACCCCACAATGGAATGAATTATATAAATTCAGAACTGAAGTTCTGCCTTATTCCATAGTAACAATTTATTTAGAAGATTTTGACATTCTGATTCAATGTGCATAGTACACTCAGCCATTCACAAGGCATATTTTTTTCTTGATGAAGGTTAAATTATATTCTTTAGAACAAAGAAAGATATACTGTTCTATCTATGGTAACACTTTGATATACGTATTTAATTTGGGTTTTGGAGACCTTTTCAAATGTCTCTTTCCATATGTGAAACCTAGGGCGAGATGGTATCTATTAAGCAAATGCTTTCAATTCTAACACGAAAAAAAAAAAAAAATCCCCAGTGGATCCCAAGCTACTGCATTGGTTAACCGCCTCTAGGTTTTTACATATTCTTTCACTGCTGCAGAAGAACATTATGTGTGAAAGTAGATTAGGATGAAATGTTAAGAATGAGGTAGGAGTGGTCATGACCAATAGGTCATCACAGAGCGGTGCCACTCCTGCCTTCTCAACTCAGCGATGTGGAACTAAGTGTGGCAAAACAACCAGTAAGTTGGACTTTAGCCAAAGGATTCAGAACTGTTGCCTCCCTCCAGCTGAAGTAAAAAGAGGAATGGCATTTGGAATCTTCCAAAGGGCCATATATATAGGAAAATAAGAAAGCAAAGGTGTCCACGTATACAGGGGAATTCACTTAAACATATGGAAAATTCTTTAGGAATTTTTCTCCATTCCAATAAGCAACTGTAAATGGATTAATGGCAATTAGCTGGGGAGAGCATGTCAGTAATCAGTGTTGAAGGTTTATTAGTAAACTGATATAAAAAAACTCAGAATCACATTTATGTTAACACAGTAACTTTCTGTTACTGTGTTATTTATAGGAAATTTTTCATTTATAGATTATTATACCATTTAAAAGTGGATGGGCATAAAGTCCCCAATTAGAAAACAAGTATTTAATGATTTTGCGTTGAATAATATTAGTGGTGCTATTAATGGTCATTTCAGTATAATTTATATTTCAAAATAGAGGATACAACACGGCTCAGAATAGTGGTAAGAAGTTTTTGTATGGATATTCAGAAACCTAAAATACCAGGGCTTGGAAAAATAATATACCAAGGTATATAAGTAGTAATGACACATGTATTAAAGTAGACTCTTTAAAGTCTGCTACCTCAATTAATGGTCACATATAAATCCCAGTTAGTTGTATAGCCTTACTATGTAATCTATACCCAGGAAATGAGTTAACATGTTTGGAAAATGCTTAGTTGCTTTAAAAACAACAGCAAAAAAGAGTCTATCCATTTTACTTCTGGCGAGTGGTTTATTACTGAGAAAACCTGTCTAAACATGTTACTGAGTTTATGCATAAATGGCAATGCAAATTATTTTTCATCTTTATATATTTTACTAGGGGCCCGGTGCACAAAAATTTGTGCACTTGGGGTGGAGGGAGTCCCTCAGCCCGGCCTGTGCCCTCTCACAGTCTGGGACCCCTCAGTGGATGTCCTATGATGGCCCCAGTCTGCCAGGCGCCTTTTGTATGTGTGTGTGTATGTGTGTGTGTCACCACTGGGGACCTGCCCCCAGCCGCATCTGAGGCTCGGAGCAGTCCTCCTGTGTGTGTCTACCTGCCGGGGGCCTGCCCCCAGGCACACCGTGGAGGCTTGGAGCAGGCACCCCCTCTATGTTGATCTCTCAGACTCTTGCCCTCCCCTGCATGTTGTTGTCTTTTTTGAGCTGTGACCAGGGCTGGGTGCGGCCTGCCTCCCAAGCTTGCCTACTGCCCATCTTCCTCCAGCCACCAGAAAGCAGGGAAAACCCTGCCTCGTGGTCAGGCCAGCCTTCTCCTGCTCCCTGATCCCCGGAAGGGACCTGGGAAGCCGCCAAGCAGGCCGCCAACTCTTTCCCACTCACCC
>PVJC01027936.1:0-22910 GCA_004026665.1 Murina feae
GTATTTTTAACATGTTTTTCATATATATGGAATTTTCTAGAGCTATAACTACCATGTAAAAGTAAGGTTTTTATATTGTTTTATGCAGAAATTTATCAGAGGTTAGTCACTATTTTGGAAAATCATATCGCTTAGAGCTACACTATTTATGGCTTTTGAGGTGCCAAAACAAATTTCAGACTTCAAGTTAGAGTCTATGTGTGTAGTTGCCACATATAAACATATGTAAGCAAAGAGATTTGAATCTTGTTTTAATAGTGTTAAAGACAGATATTATATAATTTCCAGAGATTATAGGAGTCACACCAAAAATCATTAATAAAATTTTACTTTAAAATATTTCATACTTTTGTCCCATATATGTAAAATTAAGTGATACAATTAAATTAAATCAATGTAGTAAAATTAAACATTTGAAATGATTTGTCCTAGGATTGCCTGTTGGTTTCTAATATCTGCCTAGTAACTCCCTAGGTATCTGCCATAGTTTC
Organism: Murina feae; assembly: GCA_004026665.1. Classification (NCBI taxonomy): domain Eukaryota; kingdom Metazoa; phylum Chordata; class Mammalia; order Chiroptera; family Vespertilionidae; genus Murina; species Murina feae. The sequence goes on from PVJC01027936.1 coordinate 492, forward strand.
TCCAGAATGTCTTGATTTCCATTTCTTCTTCCAATTCATCTGCTAGTTCCCATTGCTTCTGAAGGCATGTGATCTGTCAGGCCTTTTTTAAGTGTTGAGGGATGAATATATGTCCTGACAATAGTGAGATTTCTTTCTTTTGTGCAATTCATTACTATTGCATGTTATCACAGAGGGAATCATTTTAACATTACACTTAAAAGTAAGGGCCAGCTCACTTGTGAGAGTAGTATATTTCCTCATTTCTCCCCACTTTATCTTGGTATAGTACTCATAATTCAATTTTTGTTTCCTATGTTTCATTTTTAAGTATTTTCCTTGTTATTTTATTATTTTTTTCCATCACCATTTATCCCCCATATACCTTCTTCCACCTCCACTCATCCTCTACCCCCTCTAATTACCACACTGATGTACCTGTCCATGAGTTCTTACTTTTAAAATTCACATATATAAATCCAATTGGTTACTATTTATTCCAATAGTGAATTTTATTTTGTTATCCACTCATATTTCTGCTCTATCATTTTGTTCAGTACTTTTAAGGGCAGAGTTCTCATGTCTTAAATGCACTTACAGTCAATTTTTTCTTATGTCTAATTATTGCATTATGTCTTCCAGTGTAGTTACCATTGGACATTAACATATTGAGATAAATATCATTACATTATAAACTGTCTTCTTTTATCTTTGTTTTAGATCGCAGTTAAGGAATCATGTTGTTCTTTTAGAAATATGTTAAGTTATTTCTGAATGCAGTTTCAGGATAGTGAAATGCATATTAAAAATATTGGTTGCAATAAGAGTACAGGGCTAAGATTTGGCCTCAGAACATTGCAAATTTATTTTAGTGTGTATTTTAGCTTTTCTTATGTACTGTTGGAAAACCTTTCTAAACTGTTACTTTACTCTGTTTCTTGTTTTTTAAGCTCTCAGTGTTAGAGATTTCATCTAGGTGACCATTTAATCTATCCATTTAAATAATTCAGCAAAACTTAAAGTATTTCTTACAATAATTCATGCATGCTCCTTAGATAAGAGTTTTACATCCCACTTTATCCTACATAACAAAGAGTAGTATGTTCTTTTCCACTAACTTTGAAGCATATGTTTAGATGCAGAAGTCTGTTGGAGTATGTAATATGATCAGTGTTGTTTCTAAAATCTACTGAAGTTCTAATAAAAAAAGTTTCCAATAGTTTAATTAAGATATGCATCAGCAATATCTTTATTTAACAATTGTAAAACAAAGCAGACAAAATATGCAGCCAAAAGGGAATAAGAATCAAGGATAGAAATTAGAATATAGGGAATCCTACCTCCTAGTCTATACTCAGAGAGGCCTTGGCTGAGGACTTAAAGGTGAAAGGCAGCCTCCCTGAGAGTGGTCATGAACAGATGGGTTTAGGAGACTAATGAAAAAAAGGAGAGTAACCTGAAAAGCAAAGTTAAATCAGTGTAAAGGATATAAATGGGAAGAAATAAAGGGAAATAATGGATTCAGTAGAAATAAATGTAAAAATAAAAAAATATATTAAAAGACTTGATTTTTTTAGAGAACCATTTGCAAAATGGATGTCCTGATGGAGATGGAAACGAAGTGACTAAGAAGACTAAATCAGTAGCTATACAAAGCTCTAATATATCACAAGTGTCCAATTAAATATAAAGTAGGCTAGGTTCTAGCTACAAAGAAATACTTTGCATTTACAGATCAAGCTAGAGGCTAAGCAACAACTAGGAAGAATTTTAAATTTATCATGAGTCACAAGATACTAAAGGAGAACATATTCTCTTTTATATATTTTTTAAAAATACATTTTTTTTGATTTTTTACAGAGAGGAAGGGAGAGGGATAGAAAATTAGAAACATCAATGAGAGAGAAACGTCGATCAGCTGCCTCCTTGCACGCACGCTTCCGACTGAGGATGTGCCCGCAACCAAGGTACATGCCCTTGACCAGAATTGAACCCAGGATCCTTCAGTCCACAGGCCAACACCCTATCCACTGAGCCAAATTAATTAGGGCTATATTCTCTTTTAGATGGTACTCGAAATATAGCTAAGGACATCTAATCTATTTTTAAAATATATATATTTTTAAGATCTTTCCTCTTGAGGCTGAATGGGTCAAGAGAGAAGGAAATCATAAAGATCAAGGTTGTTTTTAACTCATGGAGTGTTTATACAATATTTCTTAGGGTGCTGAGTTTATTTGCTAAAGTTTAATAAAGCCTAACTTACTGAAGTGACATTAAAGAAATGCGAGAGCAGTGTTTAGTAATTGAATTCTGTAAAAGAACACTGCCAATAGCATAAGGACAAGCAGTTTAAGACTAGAAAAAGGTAAGTAGTCAAATTATTTGTAGTCAATATCTATATTGTTTGCTTCAGCACGTGGCATATAATTTACAAAAGAAAATTGTCACCATTGAAAAATCAACTTGCAACTCAACTTATACAATTGATCACAAGTACTCAGTAATGGCCAATATAGTTTATGAGAAACATTTGTATCAGATCAATTGATTTCTGTTGTGAGTCTGATAGTTTTGGTGGTATAGAAAAGGTAAAAGCTCTACTAAATCTGGAGAGTAGTTTTGCTTTTCCAGATTTCTAAGTTTTAGACAAGTTAGCAATTGAACATACTATTGTCAGTGTGCAGTATTACATGGGATGATAAGGAGGTGGAAGCAACAGAGGGGTAAAATTATGTTAATGACTTATTTACTAAGTAGATAAGGGGTTAATTTTTATTGATGACTTGGAAAGCAGAATAAGCAGCTAAGCCACAAAGTTGGAGGCGAAAATCTCTCAAATATCAGAGAAGTTAGTGAAAAATATAATGTACACAGACACACAAATAAATAGCTTATGCTATTTATTCAAATTAACTTTTTCAGTCTTTGATAATGAGTTACACTTTTGGATCTCTGAAGTCTAATTTTAAAGAGTCAGAGTGCTAACAGAATTTATTAAAGGGAAATACAATTGATCCCAAGAAAGAAGGTTAAATGGAAATTATTCAATTTAGAAGAAAAGATTGAGTATCAGTTTGCTGTTTTTATACTGTGATATTACGTCAAGATTAGAAGTAGCTAGCTAGCATCTCTGTCCAACTCAGGATAGATGAAGGGGAATAAATTACATTTCAGCAAGAAGGATTTAGCTTAGATCTTTGTGTAACAGGCAGTAAAATAGATTTCCCAAGAAAATTAAAGAATGGGCTCACTGGAGATAAAAATGCCTTTCCACTTGTGCAAAGGATTTAGACAACGTCCTTGTCCAGTGGGAATGAACCAAATAATCTTGAAAACCTTCCAAATGCCTTCCTAAAAATTTTATTTTATTTTGTTAAAAAAATAATTTTTACTTGAGAAAAAACTAATTATGCATTTGTATAAAAAGAAGTGTAGAAATTCGTCTTTCATTTAAAAATTTTTTAATTTAAATGTAGTTTAGGAACAAACCCCAAATATAAACAGCATGGTTAATTTATTGTCTTATATCTAATTAGATTAATTGCTCTGTGAATATATTAAGGAGCTAGACACCAAAATATTTTTCAAGTTGTTTTCAAAACTAGAGTTTGAACAAATAATGAAGATTTTGGAGGTCACATTACATTTTTATTAAATTTGCACATGCTTATCTAGTTTGGGAATTTAATTTCATAAATATTAATATTCAAAAGCTTTCTACATTGGCTTAGAGTTTCCTAATTGCAAATTCTGATTTTATGATCCATTTTCATTCAAGAATGACTGCTACTTGAAAATGAAGGGTTGAGAAAAAAAAGTTGAAGAGTAAGTGGACTAGTTTGAGACAAAAATAGAACTGCTGCAGTTTGAATGACAAGTATGTGAACTACTAGTTTGGAAGATAAGCAAGCTTAATTTTTTTATTTATTGAGAAAAAAATTAGATTCATTTCTAATTAGATCCATTTCATTTAAAAGATCACTGGAAAATTAATGTTTAATAATTGAGTGTTAATAATTAAAGCTAAGGCCAGCCATATGTCACAGAGGCAAGTTGGTGAGAGCTGTTTGTATTCTGTTTCTCGAGGTTATGTTCTGCATTAGATCAAGTCAAATCACCACTGGAAGCTGACACTGATTTGCTTTCTTTTAGAAATCTCAGGCCAAGGAGAGAATAAGCAAGTACATGAAATCTCATCCTGTTATTGGCATTCACCTGCACAGACCCTTTTGGAAATGCTTAAAAAATAAAACCAGGATGGAAAGAAGTTGCCGCAATTTCTCTTATTTTCAAGTTATCCTGAGCTGCTAAAAACGTCTTTAGTTTTAGTGATGTTAATTCATAACAGTCACCAGCTCTCAATTAATTAGAGAAGGGATTGAGAAATCAGTATCCAAAACTTCACCGTGATTAGAGTAGCAGTCACATAGGAAAGAGGTCAAAACAGTGCGTTCTAAGTAAGGATGGTCACTGGTGGAGACGTGTCCATGCAACACACATGCACAAAATGAGTCATTGTCACCACATGCATACCCACAGCAGCATGCATGGCCTGTGTTAGAAGACCGAGCCCCACAAGTTTCCCATTTGATGAGAATATAGGGTTATTTTATGCTGTGAGTCCTGGTATCCACTATGATCTAGTACAAAAACAGAAGTGAATTTCAAATTTTTAGCCAACTTCCGATTGTCCAGAGGTTATTTCTCAATTAAACAACACCCTGTAGTAGCTATAGGTCATGCCAGTGATTTCACACTAATATATGACACAAACATGATTGAAATGTAACATAGAAAAACAAGGTGACTACCATGCATGTGTAGTTTACTACTACAGTTAAGCTTAAAACCATACCCCCTGCCATCCAGGAACGCGAAACTAGTTTTAAGGAAACAAAAGAGGAACAAGTAAAGTGATGCTGTCATGTAGCACTTTTCGCTTATTTTATTTAATCTTGAACTAAAAGAAATTTTTTTTTGGCTGAAATAGGCTTATGTGCCTCTTCCACACAGGAGTATATGTAGGCTTATGCTTCTGGCAGGAAAAAGTTCATAACAAACACCACTGAGAAAGTAACAATGTCTCCAGCCAAAAATCAAGCCATGATGTCTCCACCAGGCGCTTGGACTAGCTAAGGGCAGCATGATGTTGCATTGAACAGGGCATACAGCAGGCAACTTCACATGCCAAGTAAAGGGGCACTTTGAGCATCAGATGTTAAAAGTTGAGTTCATACTTTACCTTTGACATTGCGACCATTGTCTGTTTTGAACACGTAAGGATAAAAGAAAAGAGAAATATAAAAAGACTAAAATTATGTCATATACACTGAATTACCTCTGTACAAAAACAGAGAAAACAGAACGTAATTCTTAAAATTTTAACTTTAAAATTAACATTTTGTACTATTCAAACAAGTAAAATGCATATGCTAAAAATAGTATCTGCTGTCATAAACATTTGTGTTAAAATATGTAAAACATTTACCTCAATTTAAATGGATTCCAAGATACAGATATTATAATTATGTCAATTTGGAGAAAGACATACCCAGCTGCCTGTAGTTATGATAAAAACTTTCAACCTTGTCAGAAGCCAATTTTAGTGTTACTTCAACTATTATTTTACAAAGAAGGACTACACAACATTTTGCATGGTAAGCAATATTTTTGTATAATTTCACCTAGTGTTTCAAATAAGGAAAAATATTTCTAAAACAGCATTTTACCTTATAAACCAACTTGCATTATTAATCACAAATTTATTATTTGTCCCTCTCATAAATGTTCTTTAATGTATATTTTGAAAATACCAAATTGTACACAAAGAGTCATTCTTAGGCAAAAATAATTATAAGAAGTCACTGAGACACTGTACTGTTCAAAGGGAATGTAAGATTTTAAAATTTATGTTGTTACAATGCACTCAGTATAATACCTAGAATATTTAGAAAATTTATTTATATTAAAACTAGAGGCTCAGTGCACAAAATTGTGCACAGGTAGGATCCCTAGGCCTAGCCTGTGATCAGGGCTGATCTTCCTTGGCTGCCAGCAACCAGCCCTGCTCCCTGCCACTGTTGGTTGCCCTCTGTGTGTGGGGCGACCGGTGGGGCGATTAGGGACCTAGCACTGCCCATGTCCACTGCCACTCACCCCTAATTCCCAGTTCCCCATTAGGCAATTGGAGCCTGTGGGCTGGGGGCAGCTTCTGCATTGAGCATCTGCTGTCTGCCCCCTGGTGGTCAGTATACATCATAGACAATTATAGATGGGCTGTTTTCAAATCTCAGAATGGAGTCTGTAAGTATGGATAAAGGCCTTTCCTTTTCTTTGCTTTGGTCTTCCACAATTTATGAGAAGCACCTGGTCATTAACCCCAAGATTGTTGGCTCCTCTGATTCAAACAGCTCCTCTGTTCAAACGGCCGGCAAGAAAAGCTAATCTCAAGGCTTCATTCTTGTATCCCCCTCATCCCTGCTGTTTTCACAACTCAGAGCAAGGAGTCTCAAGTTAGCAGAAAGTTCCATTCCCCCTCCCCTTCAAACAAGCCTCTTTTTAACTCTTCATAACTTTTGTTCTAAGCTTATTTTATGGGCCCGGGGAAAATACCGATAAGATACCTCCTTAGGATATTTGCCGACTGTCCCCTGGAAAGCGAACAAACTGTAATGTTTCAAGACAAACCCTTCATATCTGCTCAACTTCCACAGAACCCCCCACCTGTCCTTGTCACTTAGCAACAGCCACTGCTTCAAAGAGTAGGCCGTCCTTTTTTCCCTGCCCTGTATTGACTAACAAGGCTTGGCCCTTTCCTCTCTTGGAAAGTAAATAAACGTCCTCTCTGCATCTCATCTTTTAGTTGTGAAATCTTTCACAGCCCACTCACCAGCCAAAACCTAACTGAGTGTTTTCAGATTTATTTTGAGATTAGTAATCTGACTCTTTGTTACGTATTTGCTACTAACAAAATATGCCTGACTAATTTTGAAACAAGTAAGCTTAAAATAAAGTCATGCCAAAGCCATTCAAATATATCCAAGATTTGAAAAATCTGTTGACATCTCTGCTAATATTGGGAATATTTAAAATCTTGGGATATATTAGCATTATTTCAAAGTTTATAATTGAAGCAATTTCAATAGTGTGGTATATTGAATCACTAGTGTAGACATTGCCTCAGACAGAAATACACAAAGACTATGACCTTACATGACAACTCTCTGCCCACTTTGAGGGAACATTAAAAGCAAATAGGGACAATGGAAGAGAACTTGATTATATAGAATTAACTATCCCCATCAGAAGCTGGGTTCAAACATCATTAGTAAAATAACAAGTGCTTTCGAGAGTTTAAAAATTAAAACTCTACTTCCCAAATCTGAAAATTACATATAAAATTTTGCAAATTAAAACACACACACACACACACATACACACACCCTGATTTGAATTCATATTGTTGTCTCCTATCCTCCTATATTGGCTATCTTTATAGAACTTTAAGTAATTTGCAAATATATTCATGTCATATAGTCACGTTATACAGTCACATGACATAGCTAATGCTGCTTTGATGTTCTAAAGCAGAGCATGGCGTTCATGCCGCCGGTTCTAGCTAGATCTGATTGCTTTTCCTCCATGGCAGCATGAAGACAGAGGTTAGAGGAGGCACTCAGAGCCTTGTACAGTGTGGCAGAGGGATTTTACATCTTTCACCCTAATTATCAAACAACGGGGGTTTATATTTTGTACATCTATCTTTTTTGAATTTCATTTTTCTGGTAGTATAGTTTTATTGTATTTACAAATATATTAGTTCATGATGGATTAGATAAAAAATTCTGGTCCTTCACTGTAAATGGGTTGAATACAGTTCTAAGGAACTTGCTAATGTAGATTCAATGAAATAATAATGTAAAATATTATTCCCTAATGTATTTTCAAGTTTTTAAAGTGCTACAAAGATAACCAATATAGGAGAAAGTTGCTCTTCTTGAAACAGTAGACAACATAAATTTAAACTCTGGTGCATGTGGAGGTTAACATGTTAACCAGCTACACGAATTCATAAAACTGAAATAAGTTTTAAAAGTTTTCCATTTTCCCTTTTTTGTGGCTCAGTTTCTAAAATATATAAAATATATAGCCTTAGGAAGTGTAGTCTTCTATGTTAATAAGTGTTGTAGCTAAATTTATTCTGAAGCTAAGTACAAAATGTCCACTGAAATTATCAGGAATTAACTGTAGCATCTGCAAGAAAGTGATACGATTTTTTTTTACAATAACATAACTTGAAGATGATCTCAACTCATGTCCATCTATAGAATCCATACTGAAAAAATAAAAAAAAATGTTAAATCACCCTTTCCCATAATTGTATCAGGAACTGTGCACTAAATGGAGATCACATAAAATTGAAAACTGTAAAGTTAAACCATGAAATCTGATCTATCCTTCTAGCACCACCATCAAATCGCAGGCTAAGTTTGTATCTATACTGCACTGATAATGTATCATTTAATACTCAAATGTACTGTTTCTAAATGTTATACCATAACTCAGGTGCTAGGCAAAAAGGCCAATCTCTGAAAAGTCAGCATAATTCCTAAAAATGACTACACTAATTGTATTAACTAATAAAAATAACTAATGCTCATTTAAGTTACTATGTTGATTTTACTGTTTTTCAGCCATAGGATCTATTTATTGCTCAAAGATCAAATTTCAGAGCTCTCATTGGGTCAGCAGATATCGAACATGCAATTACTACATGGTTTAGAGCCTTAGGTAATTATCCAGTTTCAAAATTATTCTTTATTTTCTCTCTTTTTGACATTCTTTGGGCTTCAGATTAAAATGGATGTGTTCATTGCTCTTTGACCATATAGAGTTTCTCAAGTCTATCTGATAGAAAATTGTTCCTTCCGTTTCAGTGATATTGACTTTTCTCTCTTTGAAAAATTTCCTGCCAATTCATTTTCTTTCACCTCCTCTGCCTTCTCTACTTCACAGTGTCCTTTAACTATAGATCCCCACATGATTCAACCCTAAGCTTTCGGTTTACATTTTAGAGCATCATGGAGCAGGTCACTCATTTCCTGATGTGTGTGTGTGTTTTCAGATCATGTTTCACAAGCATGGTTCTCTCAGTTTTAACCAGCGTTTGCTGAGTTCCTGTCCTAACATAGGCAATTGTTCTGGATACTGAGGCCACAGGGCTAATTGTGCCAGAACTCCCATGTCGGGGAGCTCATAGCAACATAATCACTTGCTTGCATATCCAACAGGGATGACACAGACATATAATGCAGTACAATGCAGACTGCATTAAATGCTATCACATATGCAAACACTGCTTTGCACACTCGGGTGCAAATTTAATTCCTCTGGTTTGAGAAGGGGAAGTGGTTCCTTACAGCTCTGGGGCAAAGCTGGGAAGAGTGCTTCTGGCAGAACAAAATAATGAAGACAAGAAAGTGCATAATACATTTTTAGAAAAGGCAATTAGTTTTGTGGAGGATTGGAATAGAATACATAGGAGGGGAGAGAGCCTTCGAGAGGCTAGAAGGGAGGCTTAAAAAATAGCTGTGACAAGCTGGCACAGTACCTAGGACCCTTCACTCAGGAGCCCCGGAATTGGATTTGTTAAAAAGCAGCAGCATGAGTGATGATGGGCACTTGCAGGAAGGAACACCACGGAAAGGACAACAGGTCTCTCAGGGTCCCAAATCTGTAGGATTCAGAAAACTGATGTGTTTATGCAGCAGACACTCTGAATCTTGGACACCGTGGGAAAAGTTCAGTGATTCAAAAGACCCCTTGTTCAGGGAGGTTTCATGGAGCAGGAGTGAGGAAAGAAAAACACAAATGGATTGTGGGCTTTGGGTTTAAAGCCAGCTCTGACACTCTATAACCTTGAGTCAGTTATTTATCTAGCATGTCTATGCCTCGGTTTCTTCATCTATAAAATGGGGCTTAATAAGAGTTCCTAATTTATAAGGTTGTTATGAGAGCTAAATGAGAATTAATATGCACCAAGCAGTTATATTGCTTCTCACATAGTACATACTCAACACATGTTATTCATTATATTGTTAACCATGCATAGTTTTGGTCAATGCTTTTTATAAATCCATACTTTCACTACTAGCTAATATAAGAATGTGAAAAATAAGAAGCTAGGGGGAAATGAGTGAATTCCGACTTTGCTTGCCAAGTTGATTTTGTTTAAGATCAAGAGTTTCAGGTTTTTGTTTTGTTTTGTTTTTGTTCCTTAAACTTTTACCCTTCCCCTTACCTATTCGCTTCCTTAATCAGTTTATAGCTTCCTGACTCACTCACTATGTAACATTTCAGACACCTCTTCCTTTGGAGAGAGTTGGTCAATTAAATAGTCCTGTGATAGCACAACACTGTTTCTGCCCAGGGCTTGACTATTTGCTAAATATAACACAATTAATTATGCTTGAGATGATAGCAGTATGACCTAAGCACATCTTATATTGTGTCATTAATTCATTAAATTTCCATTAAGTAGGCAGATAGTGGTTGTCATACTATTTTAGGAACACAGACAAAGAAGCCATAAGAAACCAAACTAGTCACTGGGGTTCAAAGAAGAAATCAGTAACAACTCTGAATGTAGGACTCATATTTTTTAATAGCCTTTACTCACATTTCTTCCTCTGTTTCAACTGTCATGCCACAATAATTTTTAAAACGTAATACTATTTAGTCAGGGGCGCTGACCTCATTTTCCTTACATTGGCAAATAAAAAAATGATAATAGGCAACACAACAATAGCTACCTGGTGTGACTGAATCAAAATTATACCTATTTTTTTTTGTTAGACAAAAAAATTATTTATTTTTGCAGAAGTTTAGTAATTAGTGTATGGTGTCATGAGATGAAAAAATTGAAAATCACTGCTCTTAGGCATAAAGATTAATGTAGAAATGAAAAACAGTATCAAATTCCCTTTCACTATCCGTTAATTTATGTTTCCATAGCTTAAAAAACTTCAGACGCACCTTCACTGGCGTGCCGGTCCCTAAACACACTCTTGGGGTGGACACTGAACCCTTCCATATCATGGACTGAGGAAGCTCTCCGGATACTACAGATGCTCTCTTTCGATCTGGAATGGGTCAGCTTGGAGCTTGACTGAAGCATGTCAGGGTAGAGTCGGTCCCACTGCCTTTTGGGAGAGGAGTGGTCCAGAGGTCCAGATATGTTCACCAGTGGGGAGCATTGGCTGGGCTGTATCAAGGCTTTTGTATCATCCGCTTCGGAGGGGCTGCAGCTTTCTTTTGTAGGAGACTTAAAGTGCTTCATGGCCACCGAATCGTCACTGTGCTTAGATGAATCAATCACGACGACATCAGGGTCTTCTTGTGGTAAGGACTCCTTTCTGTAAGTGAGAACCCTCAGGCCAGGGAACTTGAACCCAAAAAGTTTCCCTGAAGTAGAGACAGAGAAGAGAATTATTATAAGACAAAATATATGCCCCTTAAAGTAAACAAGCAAATATGTTTGGTTCATATTTAAATGGCGCGTAAGGTGATTTATTAGTCAATATTTAGCTTACAGTTGGAATGAGGCAAATTGTAGAAAAGTTCTCTGAGAGCAATACAAATTGTCATGTGAGTGTAAGAAAGTAGTAAACGTAAGTTTGCCATGGTTTTGACAGGTAGATATTCTCCAGTGATGTAAAAGCATTATTTGAATGACACAAGGTTTTTTTTTTTGTCTTAATAAATTAAAAGTATATCTCTACTATATATCCATGCTTTGAGGGTATCTGAAGGGAAAAGCATAGTTTAGAAAGAAAAAAAAAAAAAGAGACGGGGCACCATGTGTAAAAGGATCAGACACAGCGAAGACTATAGGGTACACATGTGTATGTATTGCAAGTAGGGGGGAAGGGAATGAGGTGGAGGTGAGGGCCTGACATAGCTAGAAGATTTCTATTGGATAATAATGTGAGTTGAGTGTGGATGAAAAAGTGAGGTCAAGTATGTATGAGATGTTTCTTATTCCATTTGGAATTCTTGCAAGACTTTTGGTTTCAGAGAGAGATGTACGGTAAAGATAGGAATTCATTTTTCCTGATTTTTTTGTTCTGAAATCTGAGACTATAACTAAGAAACACATAAACTCATTGGCAATAATATTTTTTTAAAAAAGCATAACATTTAGTGTTGGGAAAGAATGCTGGAGAGAATTGCAAACTGCTACAAATTCTTTGGAAAGTCATTTTACAATATCCATTAAAATGAAAAAAATACACTTTTCATTTGACTCAGCAACCATTTATAGAATATCACAAGCCACAGAAACTAGACATAATCTGAATATTCACTAGATGAAGAATGGTTGAATAAATTATGGCATTATTATACTTTGAAATCGTATGACATTATTTAAAAAAACAAGAATATGTCTATGTTCTTGTTGTTTGGAAGTGGGGAAAATATAATACATTTCATCTCTCTTGTTTGTTACACCAAGCATGCATTCTTTTATACATTAAAAAAAGCTAAAAAGGTAAAACTTGTATCCTTAAAGAGATATGAAAATATAAGAGAAAGCATCCAAGTAATATTGTATACTTTAAAGATTTTCTATTTTTTTTTAACCAGATGGAAAATCTTTATTTGACAAAGTAATGAAAGGACTGAAGAATGTGAAGAATGTACGAAGTGAAATAAGTTATGAATGGAAATGCTGGGCTCTCCAAGTCCCTGATGCCAGCAGGCTTTGCTGAGTGACTCAAGGGGTCGTGTGACCACTGCAGGTGCTACGGTCTCCATGGTGACACCTGTGAGGAGGCCTTCACCCCACAGGCTCCTGGGGTGAGCCTAGGGCAGGAAACCTCGCCAAAGGACCAGCACATTCCCCTTTCCATCCTGGGCCAGAAGGACACACGGCGATTGAGACTCTTCACCCTGCCTCTCCCTGGTCCCAGAGAAATGAAGTGATCCAGCGCAGCCTATGGAGTGGACAGAGGCACTGTCTCCATGTTCTGGCGGCTCCCATGCCAAAGCCGGACACGGGTGAGGAGAGTGGGGCTCAGGAGCGAGATTTTCTAAGATTTTCTAAGAATTGTCTGCAAGAAAATTCAGAGTTTCTAGTTTGTATTGCCAGCGTAGTAGCCTCGGTTTGGTCCACATCTGCCATGCCTTTCCAATTCCATGTCACCATGCCAGCTAGTCAGTTGGTGTCTTTGGTTTACCTTCTTACATTCTCTGATGGTCATGGACACTATTACCTTTAATATATTTACTATGAGTTTTTCCTCAGTGGGTTGAAGGTGGTTTAAAAATGTGAAAGAACACTCAACACTCATGAACTTCGCTGCATTTTATTTGAGTATAATCTTCCAGTGGATGGTCGCATCCACACACCTGTTTAATCCAATGACTCATGAATTTGTATCTCCAGACTCAACCTCTTTTCTTAGTTCTAAAATTGCATACCTAAAGGCCTCATCGACATCTTCACTTAAAATTCTTAATGAGACCTCAAAACCCCATCGCAAATCCAATCTCATGATCTATCTTTCCAAGCCCAGCCCTTTCTTTCAGTGAATAGCACCACAATCCATCTAGTTCTATCAACCTGTGACTTGAGACTCACTGTAATTACCGTTCTCTCTCACCTCCGTCCCCCATATCTGATCAGTCCTCTAACTGTGTTCGTTTCACCTCTGGAATATCCTTTTAGTGATAGTCATTCCTAATAATCACTTTCACTTCTCTCATTTCCACTGCTCTCTCTTTTGTCTAAGCTACTATAGGTTCATCTGATTTCTTGCAATTGATGCCAATTACTTTCCACATTCCATCATACTGTCCATACTTCAAAAAACAGTTTTCTATGTTTCAAGAAAAAGTCACTTTTGATCACATAGACTATAATTTAATCTTTCAGAGCTTCCAATAATTCCCTGCGTTGGGAATGAAAGCAACTCCATCTCCATTCTGCAGCTTCATCTTTCCTTCCTCATCCGCTAGGATCCAGTCATGTGGACTTTGTAATTCCTTCGAAGGCCTGTGCTTCTTTCCAGGCTTCCTTGTGTTGGTAAATTTTACTCTTCCCACTTAGTACATCCTTTAGGCTTTAGCTCCAAAGGTAATGCCTTTGGAAAAAATTTCCTTCCTTCTGAACTAGATTAGCATCCCGTTTATAACTTTCACCACAGCTCCCTAGTGGAACTTTCTTATTTCTCTCCCTTAGTGGACTGTAGCTCATTAGCGAAGGGCCCATGTCTGTTTTGCTCACCAAACCCCAACTCTGACGGGATGCCTGAGTTTAGTAAATCACTTTTCACAAGCAGATGCCAAACTGAAAATGTGCTTCAATCTTTACTGTAGAAAGACTAGAATGTTTAATTGCTCTGACCAACTTAGAGAATCTTATCCTCCTGAGATTGTATTGACCCCTATTTACCAAAGAATGATTGATTGAGTTGAACTTGGTAGCTCATGAAAATGGTGAACTGTATACCATGTACTATAGACTTGATTTAGCTTTTACTAGTATTGTAAATTTCATCTTTCTTAAGTATTTATTAATTGCTACTATTCTGATCAAACACTTGAGCATACAAGCGTTTTCAAACTCATCATTATCCAGTGAACTTTATGAAAAATACCCACTCAGAAAATTTTAGAACTAAATAGTTTAATCAATTATTATACACTTTCATTTGTAAGCTAGTGAACACCTAATGAACAGTGTCAAATATAACTGAATATAACTGAAATAGAACTGATCTTTCTGGTAGAAGATGACACAATGCATAGACAAACCCCAAGTATGTTGAACATTAAACTCATTTTTAACATTTAAGTTTTTCCATCACCATTTATCCGATCTATGGTCTCTTACTCCTTCACCTATTCCCCTCAACCCCTGAAGTCACCACCCTGTTGCTCATGTCCATGAGTTCTCTCTCTCTCTCTTTTCTTTTTTGCTCAATTCTTCCACCCCTACACCGACCCAGCTGTCTGCCTGCTCTCTATCTATGAACATTAAGCTGTTGATTAATAAAATGCAGGAGAAAATAATGAATCTGCACAAATAGGATTAAATAACAGCATATTACAATAACTGTTTTGCAGGCATTTTCACATAATTCTACTGACAATGTTTATATGCTCAAGTAAATTGGCAAGTTAAAAATTAGTGCACTGCATCAGAATCATTTGATTAGTTTTTAATGCACATGAAATTGAATAACAAAGCAGTTTACAAATCAGTTCTTTAAGCTTATTATAATGGCCTGAAGGTCAATGCCTATTTTTATTCATTTTTCATCACTTACATTACTCTCTTCTTTTAAAGACAATTCACTGCCTTTCTTAATGATGATCACACAAGACTTGTAGTTTGCTCGTACAGTTTGCTCGTACAGTTTAGTCATGTACAAGGTAGTACAGATGTTTTTTTCTGCATCACTAAGTTAATATGACCATGTTATATTGTATTACAGATTTAGTTGTCTAACTACTGTTCATCCGGAAAGAATACATATTGAGAATTTTGCTTTGTGCAGGCACTTTCAGGCATGACATAGAAAACACTAAATGAGTGTAGTCCTATTAGGATCTTAACACTGAAAAACACACTTGTAAGGCGTCTTTGTATTTCACTGTATATGTATTCTAATTTGAATAGCTAAAATAGATACAGTTTAGCCTATTTACTAAAATGTTCAATAAATCTGAAATCAGAATAGCTGAATATGCTTTTTTCACATATTTTACACATTCTCCAAAATAAATACAAGCACTGATAAACTACTTGTATGAACATAATTTTGCTTAAATACACCACTTTCATATAAGAAGATATATAGTTTCTGTTGTACATGAACTTATAAGTAACAATTATGACAAGGTCTTTCTTTGGAAGGTTTTTTTTTGTGGAGCTGCTAAATATAAGTTAGAAGCTGCATCTTCATGTATCCTGTGTCATATCGAACTAAGAGCTTTTATACTTCTCAACCAAAATGGCACGTTGATATCCCATTGTCTTTTTCTTTGAGAACTCTAGAATTATGACTTTAACTAAACATGGAAAGTTGTGAAATACTTGGCCAACAGTCAAATAAGAAATCAGGGTAAAAGTCAGAATAAAACAGTAGTTTCCTAATTTAATTTCAGTTTACTCAAGATTTGCTGTTTTCTTGGACTATGAATATCCACCTGAGAATCTAATAAGAATCATAACTATCTCTTCTAAATAAATGTAGATAAATACATACCGACAAGTTCATTTATTACCTCAGAGTTTGAATAATGACCCCCCCCCTTTCCCAAACCAAAATCCTTCTATTAACCTCTCTTAGAATATCCTAGGATTAGCTGACTATTAATATGACTTCCAGTTTTGACTTACTTTGCTAATTACAATCCTCACAGAATTATAACAGTCAAAACTTTTTTGTATCCTCTCTCTTGTGGTAATGGGACTTTAGAAAATGGTTTTGCTAAACATTCCCAAATTGAAAATATCTCATCAATCTGAACTGCTCGCCCTCCCTCCCTCCCTCCCTCCCTCTCTCCCTCCCTCCCTCCCTCCCCTGAGAGCTGGTTCTCATCTAGTAGTTTGGAAGAAAACTATTGCACCAATTTGACTAAAAACAATTTTTCTATTAGGATTATACTTAGCAATGTTAGAAAGCATATTTCTTGCAGAAAAATATTATTTTTGAAATATCTTCCATATATTCATAATCACTGAATTTATTCACAGCTATAAATTCACAATCATTCAATTGGTAATTTCTTATTTCTACAAACTCTTAGAACTTTATCTATTAATTAAAACCCAGATAATATAAATTAGAAGCATTTTACTCTCTCTCAGTAGTTCTCAACCTTCTGGCCCTTTAAATACAGCTCCTCATGTTGTGACCCAACCATAAAATTATTTTCGTTGCTATTTCATAACTGTAATGTTGCTACTGTTATGAATAATAATGTAAATTTCTGATATGCAGGATGGTCTTAGGCGACCCCTGTGAAAGGGTCGTTCGACCCCCCCAAAGGTGTCGCTACCCACAGGTTAAGAACCACTGGCCAAGATGAAATATGGATTGGAAAGAAGAGAGAAACTTAAGTTCAAGCAGTCATGTAAATTAGAGAATATATTGGGGTAATGAGAGGGCATATGGGTGGGTGTGGTGGGCAGTAGAATAGAGGATGTTACAAAGGCCATAAAGTAGAGACATTTCCCCTTACAAAGGATTAAGTGTGGTGAGAGGTGTCTTCCTTTGGATCCCTGAAAGCAGACTGTGCAAAACTTTCCTTGGGTGTTTCCCGGAGACATACCTATGCGGAAGGGAGGAGGGCAGGATGGGGCAGAGGAAGGCAAACTGCTATGCAAGTGCAGCTGCAGCTTCAGCAAGTCCTCCCAGAGCTCTGCAGCTGGGCAGCCCTCCCAAGGCATGCTCCACGGAAGCCAGGGTCTCTGCACCTTGGATCCCCTCGCCAGCTGTCACCGCTCCAGCCAGGCCCTGGGAAGGGCCATGGCGTTGGGTAAGGCAATTTCCTGCCTCTGGCAATTCCCAGTGAGGGGCAGAACCATGTGTCCACACAGGCGACACTCCAGCAGCATTGTCTAGCCCTGAGGAAAGTGTTGGGCTGAGTGGCATAGTATACAGTACAGAGGAGGAGGGATAGCCAGCTTTGGCCTAGAAACATCATGATCTAAATTAAGTCTATTATCAGCTATTATCACACAGCACAAAAAATTTGAACTAAAAATTTTAGATGTACTTTTCTAAAAATCAGTTTGAATTCAAATGACAATTAAATTGGAAGCCCTTATAATCACCATTTTGTTTTGTTTGGTTTTTTTGTTTGTTTGTTTGTTTTTGTTTTTCTCCAGCCAAATAGCTCTGGATGTGCAGAGAAAACATGACTTCAATTTCGGAGAGAACATCATTTCAAATTTTATGGAGGAAACAGAGATCTTCAATATATCTGCCTTTTCTTTTTAGGGAGAAAAGTTCTATAGAGGGACCTGATGAGCAAAGGTCTTTCCTGCTCCTAACTCTAGAAGGAGGCGCATACAATGTTGCTCAGCGGCTGCCAGAGCAACCCAGACTGTTGTGTAAGAAGGCAGTAAACAGCGGTTAGGCTGGGAAAGGTACCCCTCCATGTCAACTGAGTACTGACCTACCTAACCCGATCAGTTGGTGACGAATGGGGCAGCGTGGCCAGCATGGTTCTCGTACTCGCAGCAACACAAGATCATCAGGGAGTACACCCACCTAGTAAACCCAAAGCTAGACATAGGACTGTTTAAAGGAGCCGATGTGGTGAGTGAGGCCTTAGAAATACTAAAATGAGTGGAACATTTTCTAGAGCGAGGAATAGCAGAGAAAAAGCAAGATCTTACAATCAGGCAGTAAGTATTGGACCAAACCCGAATCCTAAAGCCAAGTGAGCTCTGGCCCGATCGTGCACAGCGCACCTGTGTGCAAGCCAGGGAAGGGAAGGCTGCAGCGTGTGTGAGAGCAACCTCAGGACCTGGAGCAGCAGAGACCCTCTGGGCCAGGTTCACAAATGTCTGAGAGGCACTGCTTCCCAGCTGGCCAGGTCATCATAAGAGGAAAGAAGCACAATATGCAGGTGTGGGAGAAGGGAGATAAGACAGCCAGGACAGGGCAATGGACTGCTTTTAGCCACCCAAGGCTGTAATCCTAGTGAGGAGGGAGTGGTAATGAAAGCAAACACATTAGTGTTAGTATATAGACTTCACTAGGTTTCAATGTGATAACTGCTAATAAATCAATGTATGATTTATAATAACTGCTATCTTGTTTCTCTTTCATTGATTGATTCCTTTTGCAAATGCCAAGTTAAACAATCTATTTAAATTGTGTGAAAATAATAACATGTTTGCCTAGACTGACTCAAAATGACCTGGATTCTCTTCACAGGATATTCTAAATACAAATGGAACAAACGTTACCCAAATGTTGTATGACTAGGGTCTCTGCCTGATTTGGGGGTTGCTATGTAACAAAAGCATCCAAATGGTATACATATGGGGAGGGACTCTGGTGTGGTTATGCTAATTTAAGTGATCATTAATATTCATTGGTAATGAAGAGATAATGCATATTATTTTTCATCTACCAGCAATTTTCTTGATCTTAAAAATATAATTTTGCTCAAATCCCAGGGAGAAACATAAAATCAATTGTAACCTATGACTGAACTTTTCCCAGATTTCCATTAGCAGCCATGCCACGGTTCCTTTTTCTATATTAAATGTAATCTTTACCAAGAGGAAACTTCCAAATACATAATAGAAAACATAGTTATGTTGTAAAACCTTTAATTAAGTTCATCTGAATAACAGATTGTTTCTAGGTAATGCTTGTTGAGAGGGAAACTATATTACTACTAGAGGTCTGGTGCATGACATTCATGCACTGAAGGGGGTTCCCTCAGCCTGGCCTGTGCCCTTTTGCAGTCTCAAACCCATCGGGGGAAGTCCGCCTGTTGGCTTAGGCCTGCTTCCCATGTGGGCCTAAGGCGGCAGGCAGACACCCCCCAGGGGTCCTTAGCACTCCTTTGGGAGCACCACTCATCCAGAAGCCAGGCTCACTGCTCCTTAGTGCTGCCTCAGAGGCGGGAGAGGATCCCACCACTGTCGCCGCCTGGCTTCTGGCCTAACGGCACTCCCCCTATGGAAACACATTGATCACCAGGGAAAGCTCCTGCATTGAGCGTCTGCCCCCTGGGGGTCAGTGCAGGTCATAGCAACTGGTCATTCCACTGTTTGGTTGATTTTCATATTAGCCTTTTATTATATAGGATACTGCCTTTTCATCATTGAATTAAAGGATGACTTTAAGATCCAATGGAGAATCATAAAAACACTGTGACTACCCTTTTATGAACCAGCTATTCAGAAAATTTATTTGTTCCTGAGCTTAAGGTCTGAAAATTGAGATACAAATTTGAGAGAGTAATGCAGCTTTTATGTGTTAATTATTCAAAATATCGAGTCCAAATCATAGAAATACATTTTTAAGGCTAAAATTAGCCAGATAATTCCCTAAATTATCAACTTTGTTTTGTGTGTGGAGACAGCTTCAGTCAAAGCTTTTAGAGTAATTCAAACCTTTATTTTAGTAAGGATGGAAGTAAAGTTCTGCTTTGATTTGGGGAAGTATAATTTTAATCATTTCAAAGATAATTAAAGATAATTATAGTACCTTAATAAGATTAAATATAAAGTTCCCTTTTAAAAATTACTGAGAGAATATGAAATGATAGAAATTTAACTTTATTTTGCTAAATTTTTACATTTAGTTTCACTTAAAATGTATCTTTATAGTTTTATATAAACATTAAATTAATCCAGTAGATTCCAAAATTTAATGATCTAAATAGTTTGTGAAAACATGGATTATTGAATTTCTGTATTTCTTAGTCAGCTGTTCTGGTGTAAGGCCCATGAACTTGTACCTCAAACATCTTGCAAGGTGATGCTGATGGTCTCACACTTGGAGAACTACTGAGTTAGACAATCTGGCTAGTGCTGATTCAATAGGAAAAAACCCCTAATTATTCAATGTAATAATAATAATCATTCATTTATCTACTCTAATAAAAGAGTAATATGCAAATTGGTATCTCTCCACTACACCTAAGCCACGCCAGCCAGCCAATTGCCACATCCACCAACCAATCAGAGTGACTATATGCAAGTTAACCCAGCCAAGATGGCGGCTGGCAGCCACGGAGCTAGAATAAGCAGGAGGCTTCCCCTGTGATGGAGGAAGCTAAGGTTCCTGTCTGCCTAGGTTGGCTGTGGCCTCTGCTCAAGGCAACAAACTTTCAATAATAGAAGATAAATAAAACCCAGTTGCCTGCTTCCAGCTTTGGGCTCAAGAAAGCACTAGGAGCCTGGGTTGTCAGGCGCAACCCGACCTGGGCTCCAGTTAAAGCAACAAAGTTTCAACTTTAGAAGTTAAATAAATTCCAGCCAGCCTCGCTGCAAACAGCCATCAGCCACTCACCCAGACTGGCCAGGTACCCCAGCAGGAACCCCCTCCTGGAAGGAGCTGTGGCCATCCTGAAAATTGCCCTCAGCCCCTTACCCAGGCTGGCCAGGCAACCCAGGGGGGACACCCACCTTGAAGAGGCTGTGGCCAACCTGAAAACAGCCATCAGCCACTCACCCAGGCTGGCCAGGTACCCCAGCAGGACCTCCCTCCCTGAAGGGGATGTGGCCAGATTGCAAACAGCCATCAGCCACTCACCCAGGCTGGCCAGGCACCCCAGCAGGACCCCCACCCTGATGCAGGACACCCTTCAGGGCAAACCAGCCAGCCCAATCCATGCACCAGGCCTCTAATAATCCTATATAATAAAAGGGTAATATGCAAATTGACCCTAAAAGCAGAACCACTGGGAATGGCTGGTCACTATGACACACGCTGACCAGTGTGCTCCCACAGGGGGATCTCTGCTCAGCCACAAGCCAGGCTGCCAGCTGCCAGCCCAGCAGTGGTGGTGAGAGCCTCTCCCACCTCCTTAGCAGAGCTAAGGATGTCCGACTGCAGCTTAGGCCTGCTCCCTGCTGGTAACTGGACATCATCCAAGGGCCCCCAGGCTTCCAGAGGGATGTCTGGCTACCAGCTTAGGCCCGATCTCCAGGGAAGCAGGCCTAAGCCAGCAGGTGGACATCTCCCGAGGGGTCTCATATTGCTAGAGGGCACAGACCGGGTTGAGGGACACCCTCCTGCCCCCGCTGAGTACACAAATTTTTGTGCACCAGGACTCTAGTATATTACATAAGTAAGTATTAGGTACTTAGTATTTACAAAATGGGGATAACTGCATGAATTAGAGCTGAAGAAGTTAAAAACAATAAATTCATTTTCTGTTTGGAAGTATGTTAAATTAATATTTTTTAAATTTAAGTTTTCCATGGAAAGCAGTATAAAGTTACCTAAACAATTAAAAACGGAACTGCCTATGATCCAGCAATTCCACTTCTGGGACTATAACTGAGGAAACCCAAACCCTAATTCAGAAGAATACATGCACCACCATGTTCACTGCAGATAATTCACAATAGCCAAGATTTGGAAGCAGTCCAAGTGCCCATCAGTAGATGAGTGGATTAAAAACCTGTGGTACATATATACAGTAGAATACTACTCAGCTGTAAAGAAGGAACTCTTGAGCTGGCTGGGTGCTCAGTTGGTTAAAGTGTTGTCCCATACAACAAAAGGCAGCAAGTTCTTTTGATTCCTGGTCAGGGCACATATCTAGGTTGCAAGTTTAATCCCTGGTTGGGACAAATACAGAAGATAACAATAGATGTTTCTTTCTCATCTCTCTCTCTCTCTCTCTCTCTCTCTCTCTCTCTCTCTCTCTCTCTCTCCCTCCCTCCCT
>PVJC01027937.1:0-14675 GCA_004026665.1 Murina feae
CCGCTAAGCAGGCCGCCAACCCTGCCGCCTCTTTCCCACTCACCGGTCCTGGGTCCTGCACTGTTCCTCCCTGCAGCCGCTCTGTGCACTCGGGAGGTCCCTCAGCCCGGCCTGTGCCCTCTTATAGTCTGGGACCCCTCTGGGGATGTCCACCTGCTGGTGTGCCTGACCAGCCTGGGTGAGGAGCTAATGGCTGTTTGCAGACTGGCCAAGCCCCCCAGTAACGTCCCTCACCCCATTGGGTTGTGGCCAGCGTGGGTGACGGGCTGATTGGCGCTTTTAGGCTTTAAGGCTGCCCACAGCTCCCATTGACGCAATGTCCCAGCAAGGCTGGCTGGATGCAGGTTTCTGGGGTTTGTTTATCTTCTATAATTAATGCTGTTCCTTTAAGGCGAGGCCTCCTACTAACGAAGCCTCCTCTCTGCTTCACCTTGCTGCGTCTATAATGAAATAATGTTACCCTTAGTGGTTAGACCAGGCCTGCTGTTTCCTTCAGCTCCCGAGGATTCTATGATTGTTATTTTCTTGTAAACTTGTGTTTTGCTTGAGCGAGGATGAGCGGAACGGGCGGCAGTTTCACTTTCACTCCTGCTGCAATGGAAGCTGCCATTTACTCAGGTCCGTGAGTGGCGGCCTCCATGTTGGCTGGACTAATTTGTAGTTGCTCTGATTGGCTGGTGTGCGTGGCTTACCCCGTCCCGGAGAAACGGTTAATTTCAATATTACGCTTTTATTAGTTAAGACTAGAGGCCCAGTGCATGAAATTCATGCATGGGGGCTGAGTCCCTCAGCCCAGCCTGCACCCGCCCTAATCTGGGACCCCTCAGAGATTGGCTGACTGCCTGTTTAGGCCCAATCCTGAGAAGTCGGACATCTCTCTCACACTCCAGGACTGCTGGCTCCAAATCACTTGTCTGCCTGCTTGCCTGATTGCCCCTTACAGCTTCTGCCTGCCAGCCTGATCACCCCTAACCCCTCCCCTGCCAGCCTGATTGATGCCTAACTTCTCCCCTGCTGGCTTGATTGCCCCTAACTGTCCTCCCCTGCTGCCCTGGTCCCCTCTGACTTCTCTCCCCTGCTGGCCTGGTCCCCCCCAAATGCCCTCCCCTGCAGGCCTGATCACCCATAACTGCCCTCCCCTGTTGACCTGATCACCGCCAGCTGCCCTCCCTTTCAGGCCTGGTCCCCCCAACTGCCTCCCCTGCAGGCCTTGTCCCCCACAACTGCCCTTCCCTGCAGGCTTGATCACCCCTAACTGCCCTCCCCTGCTGGCCTGATCACCCCCAGCTGCCCTTCCTTTCAGGCCTGGTCCCTCCCAACTGCCCTCCCCTGCCAGCCATCTTGTGGCAGCCATCTCGTGTCCAAATGGGGGCAGCCATTTTTGACCAAAGGGGGAGGCCTTCTTGTGTGTTGGAGTGATGACCAATTTGCATATCACCTCTTTATTAGATAGGATAGAAAGCCTTGTGTATATCTCTCTTTATTATCTATAATTTTTCTGAACTCTATTAATCTACAACCTCCTCTCACTGTCCCAACCACCTCTCCTCTCCCTCCCAGTATTTTTGGCTTTGCATTTTATAAAGATGAAATGTGCCGCATATAGTGTTCAAATATAATTTTGTACAGAGAGGCAGAACACAGGGTATAGACCACTGGTTGATCATTAGGACTTTGTTATTGTCTCTGGACCATTATCAGAGCATCAGGAATAGTTGCGTACAGGCATCAAAGACTTGGCTTCCTCTGTCCAGAATAACCTCAAGGTTAACTGAAGGTGCTAGTTATTTTTTTCCTGTAGCCAATTTGAGCCACTTATCACTAGTAATCTTTTTCTGACCTCATACTAAAATAATTAAATTTCTGGCACCAGCTCACTGGAAGTAACTGCTAATCTCTCATGCTATCTGTGTTAGCTGGAAAACAATTTTCTACACCTACTAAAAATATTCCTTTAAATAGGAGACAAAAATAAATATGTGAAACAAGATAGGTAATGTTCTTTAGATCTCATTAAGAGTTCTTACATTCTAAATTCAGAAAATCGGATTTGCAAAAACTATCAGAGCTATCTTCAGTGTCGTGAGCCTTTAACAAGATTTCATCAGTTCTCATGTGGAAGATGAGTAGCGCTGGCAGTTACAGACCAGCTTTCCTCTGCAGTGTGCACTCTTTGCCATGCCGCCTTATGTAACTCGACTCGGCAGAAACCCGTGAAAATCCTGGAGCGAGTGGGTGAAAACAATCAAATTGGCTGCATAAGAAAGGACCAAAACACATTGTAGGTGGCCTCATCATTTCTTAGAAACATGCTTTACTTCCATATTTTAATATTCTTATTAGAGAAAAGTATCAAATGAATAACAGCTGTTATAGACCAACATCGCAATTAATTTGGCTCAATTCTCAGTCAAATGTGCTTAGATTCATGTCAGTAATTACACCTAACAGACTCATAGAACCAACAAACTGCACTGAACCCAACTGAGTCTCTAATGACTTTTTTTTTTAATTATATTTGTTCCACCCACATTGAATCCCTGAGCCCCTGGGCTGCTTCGGAATCAGGGTAAAATCTATTGTTACACTAAATATGCAAAAGGATTATTATTGATGAAAACCTTTCAGTGATTTTTAATTTAATTCTACAAGTATTTATTGAGTGCCTACAGCGTGCTGAGCAGGGGTGACACACCCTAATCACACTATTGTTGTCTGACAACTCAGCACTATTAACCTACTTAAGGGGTTACTGTCAGCCTTTCTCCCTCTCTGTCTCTCTTCTGTGAGAAGTAATGGCTCTTGATGCATATGTATGCATGTGTGTATGTATCCACTCACACAGGACAATGGATACCTTATAACATCTGTCTTTCACTTTTCCCATATGGTTTACATATGAAAACTTCTATTTTTATGTCTAGTGGATCCTCAGCTGCTCCTTTCATACATGAATGATCTATAACAGACTATAGTCACTATTCAGTGGGGAAAAAATGGGGGGGGGAACCATATCTTAGTTTAAGAAAGCAGTTATGCCTTTGTTATAATGCTATTAGAAAAACATTATAACCTAATCCTGGAATACTGATTATCATCTAAATGAACAATGGGTTTCATATGCTCTTTCCTAATAGCTCAGAAAATGATGGTATGATTCATTTGGGAAGCAAAAAATAATAATCCTTTTAAATGTGCAATTAACTATGGATGACATAATACTTTTATTTGTTTGAACCAGTGTTGGAATCTGCTTTAAGTGCACATTGTGTAAAAAAAATTCTCTTTTTACCAGAGGAGATATGTCAGCTCCTGAATTTGATTTAGCCTTTTGTACTTGCCAAGCCCTGGACAGGGCTGCCTAGGAATGACGTGGAGCATCACTCAGCAGGCTGGAGGTGTGTGGGTCCAGGGGGCCGCAGGGCCAAGGTCCTAGGGTGCTCTTTTCAGATCTATATGATTCAGTGTTAGAAGAACCACATTCTCAGTGTAGTGTGTTAGACTGTGTTGTAATCTAAAAGTCAAAATGCATTGTTTTGTTTGGGTGTTTAGTCTCTCATTTTTATATCATAACCCCTGTCTCCATTTTTAAGCTACTAATTTTATGTAGTTGAGTGTCTGAGGTTGAGGAAGTTTTCCAAATTCCTTATCTCACCAATATCTGTGCATTCTTGGTTTGAGTTGCTACCTCCTTTGATTTTCTCAAAAAAGTATTTCTGCAAAAGGAAAATGTGTTCCCGCTAGTCCTCTTTTGTCAAAAACCCTTTGCACTTGCTTTCTTTTGCCAATTGAACCTTTTTTGAAATGCATCAGTAGGGAGAGCTTGCCTAGTGTTTGCTACACAGGAGTAGCTGTAGGTGCATTTAAACTATCCAACTGGAAAAGGGGATTTTTCTCTTTTTATTTGAAAACAATTGAAAATGAAAAGTGTGTGTCTCAAGACAGAGTGTTTAACCAACCCAGTTCTACTGAAATTCAGTATGGTATATGATACTGCCTCCCCTGTGTCTTCCCTCGTGTTTAAAAAGAAGCTTTCTTTGTTTGAGGTAACGGGTTCTGAGTCAGAGCTTTATCTGGCATAACCGGCATCCATTATGTTGTTAGGCCTTGTTGTACTTTTCTTTGTCTCTTTTTCTTCACTCAAAAAGTCAGTGCAGCTTTGTTCTAAGGGCTAACTGATCATGTTTTCTTCAATATATATATTTTTTAATTGATTTGAGAGAGAAAGGAAGGGAAATAGAGAGAGAGAAACATCGATAGGTTGCCTCCTGCACTCCTCCTACTGGGGATCAAGCCCGCAACCTGACATAGAATTGAACCAGGGACCTCCTGGTGTACAGGATCACACTCAGGCCCACTGTGCCACACCGGCCCAGGCAATATCTGATCATACTTAGAGGAGAAATGGAGATTGCACTATATAAATGGACTATGACTACATTAGGCGTTAAGTGTAACCACAATCAATCTCCCACAGTCTCTACGGCCTGTAATTTTAAGTAATCTAGCGTAAACTATTGTGGCTCAAGCATGTTGAAAAATAGTCATTTTCACTTGAGTCACCATGACAGTTGAAACGAAACCCCCAAAAGGTACCTCTCTCCCTGCTGGTAGACAAGAGGGTGGTGGTGAGGGCTGCGGTGTGGTTCTCAGCCCATTTACCCTGTCCTCTGTCTCATTTTAAAACCACTGAGGAACAAAGTAAAAATCTTTATAAGGAAATGTATGGGTTCTCTCTTTAAAAATCATAGATAATTATAACCTTAGGAGAAGTTATCATGCGCCCTGGACTTCAGTAGTTAACACTTCTGAAGGATGTGGCTCTTAAGGACAGAGCAAGTAAGAATTGATTGTACTTCTATACCAAAGGAAAACCACAAGTCTGTGTTCTTTATTTTTTAAAAAAATTTATTGGTTTCAGAGAAGAAGGGAGAGGGAGAGAGAGATAGAAACATCAATGATGAAAGAGAATCATTGATCAGCTGCCTGTGGCGCACCCCCCACTAGGGATTGAGCCCACAACCTGGGCATGTGCCCTAACCAGGAATTGAACCAGTGAACTCTTGTTTCATAGGTTGATGCTCAACCACTGAACCACACTGGCTGGGCCACAAGTCTATATTCTTGAGGCGCCATTGCAAACATTTACACAGACAGTAGTATGCCTTAAATAAAAATGTATTATTTAAACAGAAATGAGGCCATATGCCAGGGTTTTGTTTTGCTTCGTTTTGAGGGGGAATAAGAAGCCACCGTAGTCGCTTGTCTCACAAACATGGCAGGGAAAGGCCTTTCTGAGAAGCTGGCTATCTCAAAATCTCTGATTCAAAAAATACCAAGTTCCAGTTCACAAAGTGTAAGTCCTTTGTTATAATAGGAGCTTTTCCCCCTGGCCTGTGGGCAGTTTCAGAAACTCGTTTCTGATTGCCATGTAATGCTTTTCTGTGATTTTATCCATAAAACCGTTTGGATGTTTTGAGTTGATGATGCCTTTTCATCACTCTCCTGCACCTCCTTCCCTTCTTCAAGATTGTCACGCTATCACACTCTTCCTGATGCCTTGCTTTCTGGTGGGTGACATCATGGTTTGTGAGGGATCTGATATATAAATAAGGTGGTGAGAACTGCCTCAGCAATTCAGTTTCTATTTGAAAGGAATTAAGCAGCCTCGCTCTCTGTTCTCTTACATTTTCCTCTATTTTGTGTTTTCACAACTCTATTAGGCATTTCTAAAAAAAAAAAAAACAACAAAAAAAAACCATTTAGTTGATTCAAAAATCTACTTGGAACTGCAATGCACCATGTGTTATAATAGACCCTCCTACCGTATATGTTTTTGTCATGCCAGCATGTGCTTGCTGTTTGAAAATCACTAATAACTACTAATTTTCTAGGAGCAGCCCAGGATGCTTCAATCAGATGTCTTTATTTTCACTGAGAGTAAAGGAGTGTTTATCTAGGAAGAGTAATAGGAAGGAATGTATCAAACTTTGACCTTGATTCTTGACTATGTTGACATTATGTATTTATAGGTAGGCTTTGGTAGATATGGAAATGTGTGTGTGAGATCAATAAAACTTCAATATGTTCAAAAGTGGATATGGATATGGTTTTACTAGATGAACTCATTAGCAAAGATGCCTTTTAAAGTGACAGAATACACACACACACACACACACACACACACACATACATACACTAGAGGCCCAGTGCATGAAATTTCAGCACAGGTAGGGTCCCTAGGTCTGGCTGGCGATCCGAGACTTCCAGGTGCTGACTGGGGCCATCCTTCCGTGCTGCTCCCTGGTGGTCAGCGCACGTCATAGCGAGCAGTCAACTCTCAGTTGAACTCCTGAGGGGACAATTTTCATATTAGCCTTTTATTATATAGGATGCTGTGTGTACATGTGTGTGTATATTATTACATAGACTCCTACAAGTAAATGACTATTTGTGTCTGTGTAGTAATATAATTGGTCATGATAACTCATTTTTTAACTTTTATTGAAATGTTTAGCTGTGGTACATTTACACCATGCAATACTGTGCAACAGTAAAAAAAAAAAAAAAGGATCTCTTATCCGTTAAGACAGCATGGAGGGATCTGGAGAGTATTATGCTAAGTGAAATAAATCAGTCAGAGAAAGACAAATATTACATGATCTCACTTATATATGGAATCTAACAAACAAAATAAACTGATGAACAAAATAGATCCAGAGATATAGAAGCATGGAACAGACTGATGAATCTCAGAGGCAGAGGAAGGTATGTGGGTGGGAAGAGATCAACCAAAGAACTTGTGTGCACATATGCATAACACATGGACACAGATAGTAGTTAGGTGAAGGCCTGGAATGGGCTAGAAGGAGTCAATGGGGGAAAAAGGAGACATATGTAATACTTTCAACGATAAAGATGTTTTTAAAAAACTAGTTAGAAAGTCATATAGTATTGAAGTCAGGGTCTTGCATGATCTACCTTAGAACAAGACAGTCTGATAATTCTTTTCAGTGTTCATTTACATGTACTCAGGTATTACATCTCAAATCATCCATTGGAATTACTTTCTGCCAGAAATATGTCATTTAGAATTTCCAGTGGGTGAAAGTAATAAACTATTTGGGAACTCTTTATGACCTTTCTCAACCAAGAGAGAACCAAGCCTTGTCCCACCACCATCCCCAGGGTGTGGGGCCTTTGGGCTTCATGTTAACCTCACAGGAATTTTTATTCCTAGAGTTTCATCTCGCCAAGGTGTTCCACCTGTGGCCTCAAGCATTGCTCTAAGTCAGGGGTGAGGAACATCTCACCTGCAGGCCATATAAGGCTAGTGAAATCATTTGCTCTGGCCTTGCCAAAGCATTAGGGGTGAGTTAATTAAATGTTTGACCAAATATAGCAGGCTAATGCTTAAGTTGATAAGTTTGGCCTGAAACTGATGTTATAAATATCCAAATGACCCTTGGCAGAAAAAAGCCTCCCTACCCCTGATCTAGGTGGTTCCTATCCCTTACTTTATGGCCAGCCAAAACGTTTCATTAGTACTTTGTGTTCTACCTGGTTTTATTTTCTGATGTAAGGTTTCTTATTGTTGATAGTATTATAGATATCTCCTATCCTCTGCCCCCTTTACCCAATTTCTCGCAGCCCCAGCTACCCCTCTTAAGTCTTCACTACCCTATTGCCCATAGACTATGAATATAAGTATATAAGTTTTTTGGTTTATCTCTTTTCATCTCCCCAACCCCACATTAAGGTATGCCAGTCTGATCCATGCCTCCAGGCTTTGGGTCTTATTTTGTTGGTCAATTTATTTTGTTCTTTCAAGTCCCCAAATAAGTGAGATCATATGGTATTCGTCTTTCTCAGATTGGCTTATTTCACTTAGCATAATATTTTTCAGGTATATAGTCTTATTAGTCTCACTTTTGGTCACAACTTTCAGACTTCCTCCTAGATCACCCACCCCTCTTTGCCCCACATCCTGTTCATATTGCTACTTGCCAGGCTAATGCACAGCCTGCGTTTCTTCATTTGAAAGAGCACTGCTGTTTTCTGTTGATACCTTGTGACACTTTGGCAGGTGCCTCAGAAACCCTATCACAGTGGTTGGGTTCCTGCACTTCAGATTCTTGGTGTTCTCCTAAGGCAGTGGTTCTCAAAATGTGGTCCCTGGTCCAGCAGCTTCAATATAACCTGGGATTTGTTAGGAATGCAAATTTTCCGGCCTTGGCCCAGAACTACTGAATAAGAAACTGAGTGGGAATAGGGGAAGAGCAATCCATTATTTAACAAGATCTCTGGGTGATTCTAAATGCACACTGGAGGTTAAGAACCCTAGAGTCCAATGACTAGACTCATCTTTTACAACTGAGACCCTAATAGCATTTGCTCAAGGACATCAAACTAAACTTAGTGCTAAATAGTAGAGCCAGAGCAGCGCCTGTCTCCTCCCATTGCTCTTTCTAGTATACTACTACATATTGCTAGTGCTTAAGCTTGTTTTTAGTCATTTAAATTTGTTCATGACAAATTATTGTGTGTATGAAAATGAGTGGCTTATCCTTCAAGCTTTGCATTCCTATAATTTTTGAACTTACTACCAATGATAAGATCAGTCAGAATCAAGTTCTTTTCAGTGATGAGGTGGGAGGGTGTCCTTGGCATTGGAACTTTACAGGGAACTCAGCAGGGTCTTTGTGTTGTCCAGTATGGCTTTGATGGTGGACATTGCCTTGTTTTTGAAACTACAACACATCAAAGTGAACTCAAGAAACTGGTACTGAACTGAAATACGAAAAGGCTTCCTGAATAATCAACAGAAAACTCACAGGAGAGAACCCTGATACCCAAGAACCTAAGGTGGACACCACATAGAGACTAATATCTGCCTTGCCTGGGGGGAAGACAGATGACACATCCTATTGGAAAACACCTTGCCCTGAGGCCACTTAAAAGATGAAAAGTAATAATTAGCCTCCAGGCAATAAGGCTCCAGGCAATATTCTCAACACACCTGAGGATGAGTGCCTGGGGGCAATTCAAGTCAGAATCCTATTAGTCTATAGACAGAGGTGGTCTCTGGAGGCTTTGACTCTTTGTCTAATCCAATTAGTCAGAAATAGCCTTTAGCACTGTCCTGTACTAGAGATTGAGAGGTGTAGAGCAGTAGTTCTCAACCTTCCTAGTGTCATGACCCTTTAATATAGTTCCTCATGTTGTAGTGACCCCCAACCATAAAATTATTTTTGTTGCTACTTCATAACTGTAATGTTCCTACTGTTAAGAATCATAATGTAAATATCTGATATGCAGGATGCATTTAGGCGACCCCTGTGAAAGGGTTCTTTGACCCCCAAAGGGGTCACGACCCACAGGTTGAGAACCACTGGTGTAGAGGATCTACCTAATACATAGTCACAAACCCAAAGAAAGAACCAAAATGAGGAAACAAAGAAATGACCCCAAATGAAAGAACTATCAAATTCTCCAGAAGAAGAGATAAATGAAGCAGAGATAAGAAATTTATCTGAAACAGAGTTCAGAGTAATAATGTTAAAAATGCTCAACAGTATGAAGAAAAAAAAGATATAGTAACTGTAAAAAAGAATAGTCTGAGATAAAGAATGACATAACACAAATAAAGAACACATTGGAAGGAATACATAGCAGATTAGGGGAAGCTGAGGATTGAATCAGTTAATTAGAAGACAGAGTTGAAAATATCACTCAATTAGAGAACCAAAAAGAAAAAAAACAATTAAAAAATAGGAGGACAGCTTAAGGGAGCTGTGGGACCATGTGAAACATAACAATCTTATATAATAAAAACCCGGTGACCAAATGGCAGAATGACCAGAATGGCCGATTGATCAGTCACTATGACGTGCACTGACCATCAGGGGCAGATGCTCAAGGCAAGAGCTGGCCCCTGGTGGTCAGTGCACTCCTACAGTGGGAGTGCTGCTCGGCTGACTTGGATGAGCAGTGTTTCCACAGGGAGAGCAGCTGCTCAGTGGGTGGGTCCACAGCTGCTCAGATGACCAGGATGTGTGGTGCTCCCACAGTGGGCCAATCCCTGCAGGCCATGCCCCCCACCAGTGCACAAATTCGGTGCACTGGACTTCCAGTATTAGAATAGTAGGTGTTCCAGAAGAGGCAGAAAGGGAGAAAGGAATAGAGAAGGTGTTTGAAGAAATAATGGTAGAATACTTCCCTAACCTGGTAAAGGAAAAAGTCACACAAGTGCAGGAGGCACAGAGAACCCCAAACAAGAAGAACCCAAACAGACCCACACCCAGATACATCATAATTAAAATGCCAGAAATTAAATACAAAGAATCTTAAAGGCAGCAAGAGGAAATAAAACTGTTACCTACCAAGGAGTTCCCATAAGGCTGACACCTGATTTCTCTTCAGAAACTCTACAGGCCAAAAGGGAATGGCATGAAGTACTCAAGGTAATGGCAAGGCAAGGATCTGAGACCAAGATTACTATATCCAGCAAGGCTATCATTCAAAATAGACAGTCAAATAAAGAGCTTCCCTGACAAGAAAAGGCTAAAGGAGTTTATCACCACCAAGCCAACATTATAATAAATGCTAAAGGGATTGCTGAGAAGAAGAAATAGAATGAGAAACCTAGCCATACAGAATTAAAGTAGCTATAAATAAGTACCTCTCAATAATAACCCTAAATGTAAATGGATTAAATGCTCCAATCAAAAGGTGTAGGGTAGCTGAATGGATACAAAAACATGACCCAACTATATGCTGTCTATAAGAGACCCACCTCAAAACAAAAGACACACACAGGATCAAAGTAAGGGGATGGAAAAAAATTTTCCATGCAAATAGAAAAGAAAAAAAAAAAGCTGGAGTAACAATACTCATATCCGACAAAATAGAGTTTAAAGGCATCATGCTAAGTGAAATAAGCCAGTCAGAGAAAGATAAATATCATATGATCTAACTCATTTGTAGAATATAATGAACAACATAAACTGATGAACAAAAATAGAGCCAGAGGAGGGAAAAATATCGTAGAATATAATAGAAGTAATCCTATTATTTGCAGATTTTTAATACTTCCTACAACTTTTGTGATATACTATGTTAATACAGTTTGGGTAATATTTTATTTAAAATCCTTTTATTCTTGAAATATTTATTGTGTGTAATATTATTATATATAATATCATTTTTCTTGAATAATTGGTATTTATTGCATGTAACATCATATTTTAAAAATATAAAGAAACTGGTACTAAGAAATGCATTTGCATTCTGTGTGTATATGAGTATTTAGTTGGTAAAATGAATTACCAAAGAATTTCTTAAGTAGCAATGCCCCTAGTATGTTAAAATAGAATTAATTGTGGGGAGGAGGTAGATAATGAATTATATGACTGTTTAGGAACACATCTATTGAAGAGCAAGTTTACCTTGTATTAGTTATTATTAGTATACTTATATTCTATAATCATCCTTATTTTAACATACTTTAAGGGCTTCTGTTTCCTCTGGAAGGTTATTCTCATATATTCTCCAGATAGTAAATAAACATGTCTGAGTTTTCATTTGTCTCAGTTTGACATCTTTGCCCCACACACGCTCATAGACCTGAATCTAGAGGAAAGGCCATCCAAAGCTACTATTTCAATTTTTTTCCGCTTTCAATTTTATTTTCCACAGCCAAACATTTCTTTCCAATGATAATTGGACCATTGAGATAATTATCTTACTAAATCATGCTTGAGTAGATTGAAAAAGTTAGTGCAGCCTCTAAAGGAAGTGACTTAACCACTGGGAAATTCTTCTTTTAGATGATTTTATGAATGTTAAAATAAAATAGCATTAAGAAATTATCAGGAATAGTAACTACTACATTATTTTGAAGATCTTGTAATCTTTTTCAAATGTTAATAAGAAACTTGTGAGAAATGGGCAATCAAGACAGTTTATTATGTTGTATATGGGATTTATTTTTACCAGCATTGGCTATGCAATTTGCAGGGTTCACTGAAAAATGAAAATATGGGCCTCTTGTACAAAGATTGCTAATTTCAAAATGGCAGTAGCAGAGTATTAAACCAACTATGGGGCCCTTCTAAGCATGGGGCCCTATGTGATTGCATGGGTCGCAAGCTCAGGGAGCCCCTGTGTTTTGCTTAAGTGATACAGTTAATGAAAGAAGCAAAATCTGCACCCCTTTGTTCATGGAAAGAAAAGGAACATTTTAACTTCAATAAAAGTGAGAATCTTTTAACAAACATCCACTTCTAAAAAAAACTCTTCCTGCTAGTGACCTCTTTTATTTATTTCAAAATGTCTATCTTCCCTCATCAATTCCAGCATGATCTCTGTAGCAAATAAAAAGGGGAGCTTTTCCCTTGAGAACTTCTGTCAAGAAACTATCTTATTCACCCTCTTCTGACACATTAAGAAATAGTTCTCATCTCTCTTAAAGTAGGTTTGAACAGTTCTCTCTGATGAATACATACTCTGAGCAAACAGCTTGAAATGTCTCACATATTTTGTTAAAGAGATTCCTATTTTTCTTTTTTAATCCCCAGTGGCTTAAGGTATCATATCTACAGATAGTTTACATCACATTCTCTGTAAGTAATATAATAGGGCTTATAGTATTTCATTCTGCAGCATTATCTTTGAGTCTGTTTGCAATTGATGCTGGGTTCGCTTAGAGTTATAGCAATCCTTTGAAATTTGTTTTATGTGATTTGGTTTTCATAAGACATCAGGATGCCTGTAGATTATCCAGGTCAGTTCCCTGCCTCAAGTTGTGCTCACATGTAACTGTAAGACAAATGGTTAGACAGCATGTTTTTAAATGTCCCAGGAGAAGGAACATGTGATAGCACCAATAACCCTTATATAGGGAGGGATGTTTAGGGAACCACCAGCTGCACTTGTATCCCTCACAAGTCCCATTGTTCTTGCAATCATTATCCTTTATTTTTATTTGAAATTATTTGATGTATTCTTTTTTTGACTTTGGGCAGAGTGTTTTATTTCTAAACCTAACTTTAATTACATTCTTGTCAAGAAAATACACAGCAGAAATATACTTTTCTAACCAGTACATTCCACCATGTAAAACTCTAGAAAACTGTCATCATGTTCCATTCATTTGTCAGTCCTTTTTGATACATAGACGTATCTTGATTAATCATTATGACTTCATATGTTTCTCTTTGTTAATGAAAAACTATGGAATTATTCAGTTTTTCTAAAAAGTTCACTGATTTTTATATTTCAGATGCTTTTTTTGTATTCAATATATTCACAGCATGCTCAGAGTTCCCCTCACCGGTCCACTGGCTCTAAAATTTATTAGAATAATTTTTATTTACCATATGTTTATGTCATATTGGAAATGTTAGTAGAAAAATTGAATTTTGAATGTGAAAGGTTCTTTCTTCTTTTATCAAAAGGAAAAAATGCATTCTCTGACATTAATAAAAGTCATGCTGGCGTTCACTTTCAAGAAACTCACTAAAATGACAGAGCACAAAAAACACAATTAGATATTCAGTTGAAAGGAGTTGGTTTTCTTACCTGATAAATTCTAATACACAAAAATAAAATAACAATTAATAAGTGCAAACCTGGCAGATATATTGATATTTGAAGCATCTGTCATTATTTCATGTGTTAAATAAATTTGACTTTTTTGCAAATATTGCTGCATTTTTCTGTGAAAAATACTATGATGAGTGGATGTGTTTATTCAGTTCTCAGTGAGGTACTGGCTGTATCAAGGTTTTGGAAAAACAAACATGCATTCTTTATCTCTAAGTGTATTAACTATAAAGGCTTGACATTCATTAATGCTTAGCGAGGGGAAAAATGAGTTCTAGCGATTGCATTTTGCTCAGTACTGCATAACTTACTTTCACAAGTCCTACTTAAGCTTTGATTTCTAAATCTCTCCCCAGTGAAATCATACCTCAAAGATGTTTCATTAAAATGACAAGATAAGCTGCCTTCCATTTCTATGCTGGAGTAGGGGCAAGGGACAGAGTTCTGGGAGATCTTGCAAAACCATTCCTGAGCTTTAGGGGAAACAAGCAGAAATTATTGACCTCAGTGAAAAATTGACAGCATCTCCATCTTGAAGATAATAGGTGAGAGAAAGTGCCAACTAGATGCCGAGCTCTGGCTTGTCTTCATCTTGTGTTGATGACTCATACAGAAAACATGGAGGTTGGACCTGTGCATTGTAGGGACTGTGAGAATGACTGTGTCTTTTGTTATGCATGTTAGAAAATACTTTGAGTTCAAATTTTCATTGTCATTGCTTTCTGCATTGTGTAGTCCTCTACTCCTGTCTACCCCTCTTCTATTTTTTTTTTTTTTTAATTTAGGTAACACTGTTTTTTTGTTTTGTTTGTTTTTTTATTACATAAAGTTTTACAAAGATTGGTACATATATCTCTTTTTTCCCCTGCCCTTCCGCCCGCCTCCCCTACCCCCCAGTGTTTTGTGTCCATTATTTATGCTTAAATGAAACCAGAAACACCAATCAGAAAGGACATATGCATCCCTATGTTCATGGCAGCACAATTTACCATAGCTAAAATTTGGAAACAGCCTAAGTGCCCATCAGCAGATGAATGGATTAGAAAACTGTGGTACATCTACACAATGGC
>PVJC01027938.1:0-22933 GCA_004026665.1 Murina feae
TGCAGGGGAGGAGATGGGGGTCTGCTTATGCTGGGGGACAGAGGATCTTGGGTTGGGGAATCCCATCTTGGCTGGGGAACCAGCCACGCTCCTTGCTCAGTTCTGGGGGTTCCCGGCTACAAGACCGGCAGTGCCATGGCTGGGACATTCCCAGGCCCCTCTAGCTCCCCAATGACGGTCCTTCCGTCCGAGGCGGCGCACGCACGCCCCTCTCCCTGATGGGACCAACCCCTCTGAAGTTCACGGCTACGTCAGGAGGCAGACACGCCTGAGTCAGCTGCCACTGTGGCACCGAGGAAGCGATGGCCTCATTCGCACAGTCCTGGCTGCGGCCACCTGAGTGAGGTCAGGTCACAGGACAGCCCGCGGGAGGAGGGGCAGGGCGGGCGGTGGGGTGCCAAGTGCCGCGTTTAAATTTAGTGCTTGTGGTGACCTCATCCCCCGTCCTGACTCAGGAGAGTCCGTCTCTGAGGCGGCCGCTCCCGCTCTGAGCCTGGGTGTTCTCATTCCTTCCAAGGCAGCCTCACCCGCTCTCCCAGGCTGTGGGGCCGCTGGAGGCCTGGGAGGAAGGTTATGGGGGACAAGCACCCCCTGCCAGGGGCCCAGCCCAGGTGCACTGGGGTCCTGGAGCCACGCATTCCCACTTGCCAGCCCCTCTGCTCCTCGTGGGCGTGGTGCCCGTCCCAGCCGGCCACGTGGCAGAGGGGCCTGGTTCTGTGTATGGGGGTCAGCACTGGGCCTGACCCTGCGTGCACCTCCCCCCAGTCCTCCCTGTCAGGACCCACTCTGGGTTCCACTCTGTCGGGGCCGGAGTGTGGCCCACCCGGTGTCTAGCTGGGATTGGCCTCGCGGCTGTCACAGCCACCACCACAGGCAGCGCTTCCAGACCACGGATGCCACCCCTCAGTTCTGAGGCCCAGGCCGGGGAGCGCTGCTCCTGCGGAGGCTCAGGGAAAGGTCCGGCGCCGCCAGCGCCACCTCGTCCCAGGGGATGCTTTGAGGGGCTCCCTACTCACCCTGGGGTGCTCTTGGCCTCAAAAGCCAGAGTTGGCCCACGAGAGCCACTAGCAGGAGAAGCGTCCCGTGTGTCGCTCTGAGGACAGTTCATCCTGACCCACCCGGTCTGATGGGAGCCCTGGCCAGGCGCTTTGCTCCCAGGGGGTCGCCTGTGACCTCGTGGTTACAGAGCTGCAGAGGCCTGTCCGGGTGCTGACTATGGGAAGCTGAGCTCCGTCCAGCTGCCCAGCTGGGCTGGCAGGGCAGGCCTGTGCTTCTCAGAGGCCAGGGTGCCCCGTGCCCCCGCAGCCCCGGCTCCCGCAGATGGCTGCCGCGGCGGGTCAGCATCTGGGTCAGGCACCGGGAAGCGGACGGTGATTTACACACCCGGGCAGCCCGGGGAGGGCGCCCGGCTCCAGCAGGCTCCGACCACCCCTTTCTGCTCCGGGCTTAGGAACGGGTACAAAAGTATAGAACGGCCCACGGGCTGCCTGCCACCACCCTGGGTAGGGGCTGGGGGTCGGGTCCACTAATGTGCTTGGGATGGAAGCACACTTGGCATTGACGGAGCAGGTTCAACACGTTTACCCGTGTCTCGCTCGCTTCCCAGATTCCCCCCCATCGGATTGGCGTGGCCTCCTATGTGCAGACCGGCCCGCCGCGCAGAGCACCCGCTGTGCGGGGAGCCTGTGTCCGGAAGGCTCACGGATGCCTCACCTTCTGCAGCTCATTTCATTTTTGTCACCACCTTTGCAAACAGGCAGCAGCAGTGTGACGGACACACAGGCCCTGCTTCAGGCGGCCTGTGCCTGCTGGAGAGGCAGCGGCTTGCTCAGGGCTGGTCCCCGGCATCCTTGGATCAGCCCCGCCCCCCAGCTCTGGGACACCCCTGGCCTCCTGCCCTCTGCCTCCACCTGGGTCACAGGTGGGAGGGTGCCAGCTGCCTCTGCCTTTCCCAGGGAACCACTGCTTGGGGGTCCCCAGATATGAGCTGATGCCACCCCTACAGACACAGGGCGGGCAGTGCGGGGACCCCGGGCCCCGCAGAACCCCCAGCCTGCACCTCACGCCCCGCCCTCGGACCCAGACCCAGAGCACTTCACAGCCTCCCTTGGAAGAAAGCACTTGACATTTCAGAACAGCGAGGCTTTTGACTGTGAATGGAGGAAAAAGGCAGCTCACCAGCGGTGGCAATTAATATGCCCAATTTTTCCATCCAAAGCTATTTCAAATCTGTCTCAAGCTGCTTCTTATTAAGCTCTTTAACATTAAAAGGTTCCATATTTAAAGTTGAGGCGGGTGTGAGTCCTGGGGGGAGGGGCTGATGCTCGCCCACCCGGAACAGCCGGAACAGCCGCGTTTGCAGGCGGGGCAGCTGGCTGCAGCCATCGGGTGCCTGGCACAGCGCCCAGCCCGGTGGGTGACAGCAGGTGACCCTGAGCTCTGCCCAAGGTCACAGCTCCACCCCCTCCTACACACTCACACTCACTCCTCTAGTGCTTCTGGCTCCAGGGCCTGCAACCCATACCTGCCGCCAGCCCCAGATGGTTTCCATGCAGCCTGCGGGCTAAGAATGGCGTTTGCATTGCCACATGGTTGCGGGGGGAGGGGGGCAGAGGGGATCAAAAGGAAGAGATTTTGTGACATGTGGAAACGACATGACATTCCCATTTCAGCATCCATAAATAAAGTTTTATTGGCACATGGCCATGCTCGTTCATTTGCATATCATCTGAGGCCACCTCCCCCCACAATACAGAGCTGAGCAGCTGGGACAGAGACCTCGCAGCCGCAGCCACAGCCGGCAACACCTCAGACATGTGCTCCATGGTCCTTGAGAGAAAGGGGAGAGGGTAGCAAGGGGGTGAGAGCAGACGTCAGCCCAGGTCTGGTTGGAGAATGGGCTGGGGGTATATGGACTGAGTGTCTGTGTCCCCCCAGAATGTATATGGGGAAGCCTAACCCCCAAGGTGATGGTACCAGGAGTGGCTATGCCTGAGGGCGGAGCCCCTGTGACCGGGATTTCTGTCCGTGTAGAAGGGACCCAGAGAGCTCTCCCCTCCCTCCCACCAGGTGGGGACACAGAGGGAAGATGTCACCCATGACCCAGGAAGTGGCTCTCACCAGACCCTGCACCCACGGGGGCCTGGACCTGGGGCTCCCAGCTGCAGCCCTGTGAGCAGGTGTCTGCTGACCATAACCCCCGTCTCTGGGACTTGGTCACAGCAGCCCAAAGGGACTAGGCCAGGGATGAAGGGGTAGAGGGAAGACACCCCAGACGTCATGGAGTCGGGACCGAGGGACGTTGGCTGTGTCCTGTGGGCCTCCAGGAGGGGCGACAGATCTCGGGGTGTTGGGAGTCAGCACAGGTGGGCCACCTCCCCCGACTGGCGGTCGCTGGCGCCAGCGGCAGGTCCAGGCACCTGTCCTTTGAGCGCAGGCTTGTGTGTATAGTCTGTATGAGTCTCTCGTGGCTGCTGTCATGAATCCCACCAGCTGGGCCTTCTGACAAAGCTCACTTTCTCCTCCGGAGGCCAGAAGTCTGACATCAAAGTGTCCGCAGGGCAGGTCCCATGGGAGGCTCTGAGGGGGGATCCTTCCTCGCCACCTCCAGCTTCTCATGGCTCCAGGGTTCGGTGGTTCCAGGGATTCCGTGGTGTCAGGGGGTCGGTGGTTCCAGGGGTTCCGTGGCTCCGGCAGTTCCGTGGTGTCAGGGGTTCTGTGGTTCCAGGGGTTCCGTGGCTCTGGCAGTTCCGAGGTGTCAGGGGTTCTGTGGTTCCAAGGGTTCTGTGGCTCCGGCAGTTCCGTGGTGTCAGGGGTTCTGTGGTTTCAGGGGTTCTGTGGCTCTAGGGGTTCTGTGGTGTCAGGGGTTCTGTGGTGTCAGAGGTTCTGTGGTGTCAGGGGTTCCGTAGTTCCAGGGGTTCCGTGGTTTGTGGCTGTTG
This sequence comes from Murina feae, assembly GCA_004026665.1. NCBI lineage: Eukaryota > Metazoa > Chordata > Mammalia > Chiroptera > Vespertilionidae > Murina > Murina feae. The sequence continues at coordinate 3,939 of PVJC01027938.1, forward strand.
CAGTTGCTGTCTGGGCATAGGAGGGGGAGACTGAGGCAGGGATGCTGGGGGGTTGCGGACTGGGCAGAGGAGGGCCTGATGGCATGGTGTCCCCTCACAGCCTGGGTCTCACAGCTGCGCTCTCACACCCGTGCCTCCCTGCAGCGTCCCCCAGGCAGACCCATTTGGTGGCACTGGGGTGGCTGGGAGAACATGGGGTACCATGCAGCTTGCAAAACTCCGAGCTCTGATCCCACGAGGGTGGCCTGTGGCGGTTTTAAGGCTTCGAGGGGCCCGGCGGTGGTCCCGGGGCTGCTCCTTGTGAAATGGGGTGACAGCTCATAGTTCGGAGGCTCTGAGGAGGTAAGGCTCCTGGGCCAGCACGAGGTCCCTCACGGGAAAGGGCCTGGTCGCCCGCGAGCCGCCCGCCTCGCTCAGAGCCCCCGGGGTCGCCCGCCGCGTCAGCACTAGGAGCCGCAGCACAAAGCCTGCTGGGCGCCGGTCTCCTCCCTGGTTTTCTTTGGGGAAAATGTCCTGACACGAAGGTTCGTGCCGGTGACTTTCATTTCAGCCACATCACGGGGAACGGACGCCTCCTATGTCACCTCCGGCTCCCACCTGGGATGTGAGTGTCTCCCGCTGCTTCCTGTGAGGTGTGACGAGGCTTCCTCTCCCCGCCACCTGCCCCCAAGACAGTTGTCACCAGCCCCCAGAGGTGCCAAGATAAATGCAAAGGTCAGTAGCTCTTCCAGCCTCCTGCAGCCCAGGCCGGCTCCTCCCCGGCCCGGCAGGTGGCCCAGGAGGGGCTGAGCAGAGGCCCCTCAGCCCGGACCCGGGCGTCAGACGCAGGCTGAGCTGAGTTTGCAGGACATGAATGTCCAGGAGACCCTGATGGGCGGATAGACAGGTGGTCCACCCACTGTGTCCTAGACAGGGTGACCTCCTGCGGCCTCTCCCTGCTTTCTCACCCAGCACGGGACGGGCCAAACCAGCCAGCCTGATCCCAGGACCCAGGCCAGACCCCGGGCAGCCCTCTGTCTACTCCCTGCTCACTGGGCGCTCAGGACACCAGCTGTGGGCTGCCCACACCCAACACTTCTGCCAGCTGCCACAGTTCACCTCAGTCTGACCCTGTCTGCCTGTCAGACCCACAGGTTAGGGGCTCCGTCCCATACGACGCCCCCACCTGACACCAGTCCCCAGGCCCAGCTGGTTCGAGGGACCAGGTACAGGTCAGGGGCCCCCACAACCCCTCCTGGGGGTTACCTTGCTGCAGCAGCTCACAGATCTCAGGGGACACCTCATGACTTATCCACAGAGTTTAAAGGGCACAGGTGAGCAGCCAGATGCAGAGGGACATGGGCGAGGCGCAGAAGGGCCGAGGGCAGGAGCTGCCGTCCCGTGAGATTGGGGCACATGGAAGTGTTCACCAACCTGGAATCCCCCCAAGCCCCGTGGTTTAGGGATGTTATGGGGGCTTCGTCACGTAGGCGTGGCTAATGATCCACTCCATCCATGGTGGTCCCTTCCCCTCTGGGAGGACAGGGGCGGGGCTGAAAGTCCCAGCTTCTCATGGTCACCTGTGACAGCGCCCCCTCGAGGCCATCCAGTGTAACACTATTGACACAGCAGGTGCTACACATGACCTAGCGCACGGCAGGATGCGTGAAACTCGCACGCAAGGCCTATGTCACCGTGTGTGCAGGACCTGAGCACCCGTGGGTTTGGTATCGAGTGGGTCCTGGAACCCTTCCCAAGCATGAGCTCCCAGGGCTGTGGCTAGGGACACACGTCTCTTGGGGTCTGGAGCGAGGAAGGCTGGAGAGGGCTCTGAATATTCATGACATGCAAATCTCGGAAAACGCAATTGCCAGCTACTCACCTGCTCCCTCCTTGTCCCTGCCTCCCCAGCCCCAGGCCTTCTCCAGGAGGACACCCCCTCCCTCGCTGAGCTGGCACCTGGCCACGCTGGGGACACGTCCCAGCGAAACGTCCAGGAGCAGAAGCCTGGCTGACGGTCCTTCCGCACGGCCCCGGGGTCCCCAGCAGCCGCTCAGGGGTGAGGGTTTTCTCTCTCTCCTGCCCTCACCACTGAGCCCCCCTCTCACACTTCAACCCTCGGAAGGCCAGATGCGGGGCGAGGGCTGCTTCTGCCTCCTGTCGCTCTGAGATAGTGTCAGAGTGCACTGAGGTCGTGGGACACCTGGCTGGGGCCGCAGGGCACTGCTCGGGAGCACAGGGTGAGCAGCCGGCCACAGGCTGCACCGACGGCACCGGCAGACGGAGCGGAGACTCGAGGCGGCGGCCTAATTCTCGCCCCACCGAGGTCCACAATCAGGTTAAACCCACAGACAACTCCTCCCCATGGTTCCACCCCCTGACTCACTGCCAGGCGTCCCTCACCCTTGGTGGGCTCCTTCAAGACCCTCCCCCGCCCCCACGATCTGCAGGGAGCAGACTGGGGCTCCCTGGGGAGCAGGAGGCGCCGTTTCCTGTGAGGCTGTCCCGGGGGCCAAGCTGAGACATGGCCTCCCCACCGCTCTCCTCCTGCCTTAATACCAGCAGTGTCCTTATTCCAGGGCTGCCTCCTGCAGCCAGTGTATATATATGCCCATCAATGAGAGAGAGAGAGAGAGAGAGAGAGAGAGAGAGAGAGAGAGAGAGATCAGTCAGTTGCCTCCTGTATGTACCCCACGCGGGAATCTAACCCACAACCCCCCGTGTTCTTACCGTGCATTTCTTTCCTGTGAAACTCATCCTCTGGTGCGAGTCTCAGGAAATTCGTTCCTTTCGACACCCCAAGAACTCTACCTCCACTGGGAACAGGTGGGGTGCAGAGGGCCCCCCCACCACCAACAAAGGAAGAAAAGATGGGCCAGACACCATGAGGCAATGATGCTTCTAGCAGAGTCAGGTGGGGTGCAGACAGGAGAGGCTGCAATGGGGGGCGAGGGGTGCAGGCCGGAGAGGATGGGACAGGAGTGAGAGGGGTGCAGGCGGGAGAGGATGGGACAGGAGTGAGGGGGGTGCAGCGGGAGAGGATGGGACAGGGGGAGGGGTGCAGGCAGGAGAGGATGGGACAGGGGGGCGTGCAGGGGGCCCTCAGGGAGCAGAGCCGACGAGGTGGCGTCTGAGCGGAGAACGCGAACTCCGGGGCGAGCAGGCGCACGTCTTTTGCGTTAAACTCATCCTGACGGCTGCGCGCTCCCCGCCCGGCTCTGTGTGTGTGATGTTAAGGGCTCTGCGTCCCGGAGGCCGTGTCCCTCCTGTTCCCTGGGGCTCTACAGGTGTCACTCGATGCTGAAAAAACTCAAGACCTAAAGTGACCGCAAAGAGTGGTCGGACCGAAGCCTTTCATTGAAAAGCAGTTACGGGGGGTGATCACATCCTCGGCCGTCACTCCCCTGACGAAGACCAGCTTCGACCTTGGCTGAGCCTGTTGTCTTTTCGCATCTACGTCTACATCTACGAGAGCATCCCTGTGGGGTGTCGGGGTAACTTGTAACTTCCCCCTCCCCGGCCCCCAGGGCACAGCCAATGCACCAGGGGGCCAGGGCGGAGCCCACAGCTTCCCGTGGGTGATTGACATCTGTTCGCTGTTGACTGTTAACGACCCTGCGCCCGCCTGTGTAGAAGGAGCAGGTGTCCATCATTTTACTCTGTATCCAATCCCAGAGGTGCCCCTGCTTTGCTTTCTCCCGCCTCCCTGACCTATCACCAAGGTAACCCATTTCCGCCTCCACCTTAGATGGTAATTTATAAACACAGGTGAAACCTGCCCTTCCCCAGGGCCCTACCCCAATCCGCTAGGTTCTGCCTCCCGGCGGTTGTCGGCAGTTTGGCTCAGATAAACTCACGCACATTCTTCACAGGTTGAGTGTTTTCATGCGTGGACACCATGATGCTGGTTCCCAGGGCTTCCTGAGTGTCCCTTCCCCTCCCACCTCACAGGGTGCTGCTAGGAAGAAGTGGCCAGAGGAGTGCCGGTCAGTGAATGGGCGGCTTGGAGTCCCCTCCCCCAGCCCCCCAGCACCCCCCCCCAGGGTGGTGCTCTAGGGAGTAACTGTGGGAGCCTGTTCAGTTCTGTGTCAGAGCTGGGACCTCCCGCTAGAGGCAGCGTTGGTCTGACCGATCCAGCTGAGATGCGTGCTCTCGGGCTGTTTCTGGGAGCCGTCTCCACAGCCCCCACATTTGGGGGTGTTTGTTCGTGAGCCCTGCTTCTCCCGAGGTGCTGTCGTCCAATGAAGAGTGTGCCTGGCTCCCGGGAGGAAGATAAAGCATTTTCCCAGGTACCTGAGCCTCTGGGATCACACCTGAGTTTATGCTAAAGAGGTGAGAAGGGGCCCTGACCGGTTTGGCTCAGTGGATAGAGCGTCGGCCTGAGGACTCAAGGGTCCCAGGTTCGATTCTGGTCAAGGGCATGGACCTCGGTGGCGGGCACATCCCCAGTGGAGGGTGTGCAGGAGGCAGCTGATCGATGTTTCTCATCGATGTTTCTAACTCTGTATCCCTCTCTCTTCCTCTCTGTAAAAAAATCAATAAAATATAAAAATTTAAAAAAAAAGAAGTGAGAAGGGAAGGCTGGGGTGGGGGGAGGGGAAGCGCTGAGCACAGGACACCGACGTGATTGGAGGAGCTGCGGGGACAGTCCCCCACCTCTCCACCTCTGGAGGGGGGAGGCGGGAGAGTGAGTTCAGCCATGTGTATCCAGTGACACCCCAGGATAAACCTCCATGTGCCCAGAGGCGCCCCACCCTGATTCCAGGGAGACAGGCCCGGATGCCCCACTTCTGAGACCTCCCAGGATCATAGCCACACACAGAGCCACAGGAACCACGTGAGGCGCTGGGGCGTCGGTGACCTTCAGAGCGGGGGTCATTTCACCATGTGTCCGTGTGTCAAACTACCCGGCCAGCGTGGCTCAGTGGTTGGGCATCGTCCGTGCACCAGGAGGCCACGGTTCCATTCCTGGTGGGCACACGCTGGACCCCCCGTGGGAGGCGTGCAGGAGGCAGCCGATCCATGGTTCTCTCTCATCGCTGATGTTTCTCCTCTTCTCCCTCTCCTTTCCTCGTGGACGTCAACAAAAATGTATCTTTTTAAAAAACAAACACCATGCTGTGCACCTTAAGGATAAACAGTTTTGTCAGTTGTATCTCAATAAAGTTGAAAAATAAATGGAAAAACAAGCAGGTCGCAGCCTGGGGGTGGGGAGCAGCTCGTGGTGTGAAGGTATGAAAGCTCCCGAGTTGAGTCGCTCACGGCTCACCCCCAGGCCTCTCTCCGGGTTTAGGTCGTCCGGGGGCGCCTCGCCCTGGTGTCTCAGTGGCCTCTTTGTGCCTGACACCGGGGACGGACACCCATCTGCCCCCCCCCCGGTGTTTTGTTTGTTTGTTTGTTTGCTTGTTTTGTTTAATATTTTTTATTGATTCTTTACAGAGAGGAAGAGAGAGGGATAGAGAGTTAGAAACACCGATGAGAAACATCCATCAGCTGCCTCCTGCACACCCCCCACTGGGGATGTGCCCACAACCAAGGTACATGCCCTTGACCGGAATCGAACCTGGGACCCTTCAGTCCGCAGGCCAACGCTCTATCCACTGAGCCACACCAGTTAGGGCGCCCCCTGGTGTTTTACTCAGCACGGGGGTCATCGGCCATCACTGACACAGGGACCCGCTCATGTTCCGCCCCAGCCCGCTGAGCAGGCCGCAGCTCCACTTCCCGCCAACTAAACAGACTTCTCTCGCTCACCAGCCTCCCGGGCCCACGGCCCCCACCTCCCACCAGGACCCCCATTCTGCCTTTCCTACTCCGCCCTCTGCTGAGGGCAATGCAACTGTGCACCCTGGTCCCCAGTTACCCTCATCGCCTCCTGGGAGCTGGCCAGGCATGAGACCCCGAAACCTCTGTAGGTGGCGCCCAGAGCTGGCCTTGGGGAGGAGAGGTGACGCCGCCGAGGGCCCTGAAGCAGGGGGTGTGCCCTGCCCTCCCTGAGTTGGCCGAGGCCACGGAGTCGGAGCTGCGCCCAAGCCTCCGCCCGGCCCCTGCCGCTCCCCTACCCTTCCTGGGCGCGTGCCCTGGGGATGAGCTAATGGCGCCCTTGGCTCCCGAGAAGGGAGGTGGCTGGGCGTCACCTGCTGCCAGGCACTCGGTTACTGGATTTGCCTTACTCGCCGCTGTGTTCCTCCTGATGGATGAGCGTGAACGGAACATCGCGGAAGCTGGAAGGAAAAGGTCTCCACAGCTGGGCCGCTTCTGGCACGTTCTCTGGAGGCTGATGTTGGTTTAGGTCTGCAAAGCCCCTCAGTGAGCCTCCCCAGCCTCCGCAGAGGGGTGAGCCCTCCAAGCCCTCGGTGCACCCTGCGCCCTCACGGACCGCGCGCTTGGTGGCTGCTTAACGCAAGGCAGCAGGAGCTGGAATACAGGCCCCACGCGAGGAGGACGCGGGGTCTGGACTTTGGGTTGCTGACCCCTTTCCAGTGTTTGTCCCGCGGTGTCCCCAGGGAGCTAAGCACCGAAGGAGGCCCCCAGCTAGAGGCTCTGCAAATCCACAGCGATGCTGGGCACGGTGCTGCTGGGCACAGAGACGCTGGGCATAGCCATGCTCAGCATGGAGACTGTTCTAGCAAAATACAGAAGTGTTTAAAATGCTTAAAGAACCTTGGAAAAGTTTTAAAATGTGTGAGTTAACTTCCCTTAAAACTTAAAGTGTGGTATTAAGATCGCATTCCCCACTGCCCTGAAGTGTGTCCCTCACAGATAAGGGTTTGAACTTCCGTAAATAACTCCGAGCAACTTGTCAAGATAAACACTTGTGTGAGTGATGTGCTCTCCTTAGCCCCCTCGTCTTGTTTGAGATTAACACACGTGCATTGACGTAAATCACTGATAGCCACCAGAGCTGCTACGGGTACGAACAAGCTTTGAAGATGGACCCCGGCCAGCTAACGATGCTCGCCTGTCAAGACAGCTACAAAGGCCCGTCCATGCTCCTCTTCCTGACGCCGACAGAAGAATGGCTGACACCGCTGATCGAGATGCGACTGAGCTCTCGGGTGAGGAACGCTGGCCCCCTGCACCTGAACGGGACCAGCCCAGCTGCCGGACCCCGGAGGACAGCACCACCGGGATCCCCATTAAGCCTGCACCCCCAGCACCGGGAATTGTGTGAGTAATAAAGTGCTGTGTGGTTTTCAAATGCATGCTTCATGGGGTGTGATCCCTCCGGCAGTTCATAGAATTATTTTGCAGATGATTAAGATTTAAATTAAAGCCTCTCGTCTTTGTTGGTCCTAAAGCCTGCCACTCTGGTCCTGCTCGTGTAGAGCAGATTCTTCACCAGTAACTACTTGAACGCTCCACACCTGCACGGTAAGGTTTATCTCAGAGGACCCCTTAGATAAACACCCAGATCCCTTCCCAGGATCTCCTCGAGACAGAAATGCCGGGCATGGCGGTGCTGGGCATAGAGACGCTGGGCATGGCAGTGCTGGGCATAGAGATACTGGGCATGGAGATGCTGGGCATGGAGACACTGGGCATGGAGATGCTGGGCATGGAGATGCTGGGCATGGAGATACTAGGCATGGAGACGCTGGGCATGGAGATGCTGGGCATGGAGACGCTGGGCATGGAGATGCTGGGCATAGAGACGCTGGGCATGGAGACGCTGGGCATGGAGACGCTGGGCATGGAGACGCTGGGCATGGAGACGCTGGCCTGCGAATGCATTGAATATCTGGAGACTGGTCTCCATGGTCGTGGGGACATGACTGGCGGGCGGCCAGGAAGCAGAGGTCTGCGCCCACAGCCAGGCGGCAGAATGCTCCGGGCTTTTCGTTTCCCGTTTCACCGTGAGGTGCCACTCAGAGAACCACATGAACCTCGTGCAGAGTGCACCCACTCGGCGGCGCTCAGCACACCCACAGCGCTGCACAGCCCCCCTCTCCGTGTCGCTCCAGAACATTCCCAAATCCTCATCGCCCTGAACAGAAACCCTTTATTCCATTTAGGGCTCCTCTCGCCACCCATGGGAGGGAGGGAAGGAGGTCACTCTGTACTTCTCTCTGATGGAGGGCAGCTGGGCAGGGGCAGGAGCAGCTGGGCAGGGGCAGGAGCAGCTGGGCAGGGGCAGGGGCAACCAGATGGATGGCAGAGCCAAGCTCTAACCACTGCAGGGCACTGCCTCCTACGTCCACCCCTCACCTCTAGGAACGTGGAGGGCAGGCTGCTCCGGGTTTGGGAGCCTGGGGGGGAGGACCCCCTGCCCCGCACTCTGAAAGGTGTCGCTGTGCACGCTGCACCCCTGTCTGGGAACCAGCAGCCGATCCGGCCCACATGCGGATGCGTCTTGCAGGCTGCTCAGCGCGTTGCTGAGATAGTCTCCGTGGCACCTCCAGCACCCCATGCCCATGTTTCGCCAGAGCTGTGCCTCTTCGGAGAGTCGGAGCAATTTGTTGCCATAACAACCCTGCCTCCCACTCCAGACGGTTTATACACCAGCCTCCTGGGCCTGGCGCTCCTCAAGGAGCTGGGGGGGGGGGGGGGCCGGGGTGGCTTCGCCGGGGGAGGGAGGCGGTCCTGTCTGAGGCCTCTCAGCCGCTCGGCCTAAGCTTCCGGTCTGTGTCCACATGCGGCTCGGGGCTGCTCCTCGCAAGGAAACACAGGAATGGGGCCGAGCGGGAGGGCAGCACAGCTCCTTCCCGGGAAACGGGCCCCGAGGGTGCGGCCGTGTCCGAGCCCCCACGGGGCTGCTCCTGCTGACGCCAGTCGGGCCGGCCGCGCTTTAGGTCACCCCCACCCCCACCCTAAGGAGACCCTCGGAGCCGGGACAGGACTGTCCAAGCCACACCAGCAGGGGCTCCCAGGCCAGAGCCCGGCTCCTGGAGACAGGCTGTTTGCAGGGGGGGCCGCCTGGCTCCCGGGAAGCGAGCCTGACCAGTGAGAAACCCCCGACGCCACCCGCTCTCCCAAAGCCTCAGAGGGCCCCGGGCTTCCCTCCCGGAGAGTCACGGGAGCGGACGGGATGGTGGATCCTGCAAAGCCCCCCAGCGAAGGCCCCGGCCTCGGCCTCGCTGTGTGCGGGCCTGCGCTCCTCCCGGCGACGGAGCTGGCGCGTCGGCTCGGGGGCCTCCTGCAAGCTGAGCCTTGTCTGTGCGCAATCCTGGGGCTCAGAGCAGCGCCGATCAGTGCCGAGCGTTTTGGTTTCGCGCGTGGATCACGCCAACCGCGTTCCAAGCTCCCGGGAGAGACCCTCCCGCCCCGCCCCAGCCCCGGCCCCGGGGAACACCTTGTTGCTGCTTGTTTTAATCCTCCCCCGAGGATACCTTTCCGCTTTAGAACGAGTGGAAGAGAGAGGGAAAGACGGAGAGAGACATCGATGTGAGAGAAACACGTCGCTGGGCTGTCTCCTGCACGCGCCCCAACCAGGGCCCAGGCTGGGGAAGAGCCTGCAGCTGAGGTGTATGCCCTTGACCGGAATCGAACCCGGGACCCTTCAGTCCACAAGCCGACGCTCTGTCCACTGAGCCAAAGCGACCAGGGCTCGCCAGGACCGTTTTCAACCAACACCTGGGAATGCTGTCCCCAGCCAGCGCGCCGTGAGGACTTGGTTCCCTGCAGTGGCCGGAGAGGGCGCCCCCACCAGGGAAAGTGGCAGCGATTTCCAGAAGCCGCCTGCCCTAAGCCAGGTGTTTATCATCACGGACGGCACCCCCACCTTGAACCAGTGTCTGAACCGAGGTCACCAACCTCTCGGACCTCACGGACCACCAGTGGCCGCGGACCCCTGGACAGTGACCGCGGGTCTAAACCACGAGGATGATTGGGGCTCACAGGAGATTGTTGACTGGACTGTGGCTTCGACTCCCTGGGGCGACTCAGACCCCACGCGCCTCTTGGCCCCGCAGCCGAGCTCTGCCGGTCTCGCCCGTTCGCTTCAACGCACAGCCCTCTCCACACCACGGCCGCGCGGCTCCCTCGCTGCCTAGCGCGTCAGGGCGATCTTCACACCCAGTTTTGACACTCAGTTTCCAAACTCTCCCCACTGACTTCCGCCTGGGTTGTTACCTGGCCTCCTGGTCTCCTCTTCAAGCAGACGTGTTGACATCCTAACTCCTGTGCACCGGCGGGGCTCAGGGGCTGAGCATCGACCTAGGACCCAGGAGGTCACGGTTCAGTCTCCGGTCAGGGCACAGGCCCAGGTTGCGGGCTCGATCCCCAGCGTGGGGCGTGCAGGAGGCAGCCGATCCATGATTCTCTCTCATCACTGATGTTTCCATCTCTCCCTTCCTCTCTGAAATCAATAAAGAAATATTTAGAAGGAGGAGAAGGAGGGGGGGGGGGAGGAGGAGAAAAAGAGACATGAATCTCCCCCCTCCACCACTTCCCAGGGGGTTGGGGGTTAGTTCATGTTTGTAGAGGGTTCTGCCATCCTGTGGCGTCTCTGAACTCGGAGGAGAGAGGGTGGGAGCGACGGTGAGGGCCGTGGATTCGCGTGGAGTGGGCGCTGGGCTCGGCCATTCGCGGGGGCGCTCAGCAAGCTCCTTCACGTTTTCCCATGTTTGCTGCGTGCTCGCCGGTGCCCCTCCTCTGACGAGGCAGCGTGACAGGTTCTTAAGAAACTCTGTACACGACACACTGAAGCTGGAGATGGGTGGCGTCTCCTGTCCACCACAGACCAGGTAGTCATGGGAGGCCCTGCTCTGCGGACGCCGCATTGACCTGCTCCCTCCCTGCCGGCCTCCCAGACGGCAAAGACTCTGTCATTCGAAGGAAAAGGACACCACGGTCACCGCTTGGCAGAGGAGACGGCAGCTGTTAGGGGCTGAACTGTGTCCCCCCAATGCGTGTGTTGACATCCTCCCCCCAGTTCCCCATCACGTGACCGTGTTCGGAGGGAGGAGATAAGTAAAGAGACGTCACAGGGGGCGGAGGGGGCTACTCCAATGGGACTGGTGTCCTTCCAGGAAGGACATACCTGGACGCAGACACCTGGAGGGGCCGTGTGAGCCCACAGGGAGGAGGCAGCGTCCACACAACAAGGAGAGGCCTCGGAGGGGCCACTGTCCACCCCTGGATGGCTGCGGTCCAGGCCGCCCATCTTGGCCCCTGGGACGGCAGCCCCTGCGAGCACCCGTGTCCCAGCCCACGGGCGTCCTGGCCCCTGCGTGTTTCTGGGCAGATTTCTCTGTGGTCAGTGAATCAGGAGGTGACATCGGGAGCAGAGACCCACGCGGGTCCAGAGGACGCAGCCCCCCAGCTGCCCGCTCAGCTCCGGGCCGGGGAACTCGGGTCCTGCGTGTCGAGCGCTGACTTGGGGCTGGTTGGGTGGAACCTGGCACCGCTTCTCCACGTGGTCCCTGAAGGGCGCCGGCCAATCTGCATCTGATGACAAATGGGCTTTCAGGGCTTAAAAAAAAATCTAGTTACATGATTTTTCTCCCGACTAATGAAACAAAGACGCTGCTCAATAAGGCTGTTAGGGGACACGGGGCCCGCAGCAATCATTTAAAATCATTTGTAATATTATGTTAATTGTATGCAAACAAGGCTTCCAAAACTCTGGGAAACAATTGATTCCTTTAATAATTCAGGCGGCGTCCCCGGGTCCGCGGCGACATGATTTGCTCAGCAAAAGGCTTCCTCGTGGCCGGGCCCCGGGAGGCCGGGGTCAGCCACACACCCCGCGTGGCGCTGCCCGCGCCGGGGCCGGAGTCAGGGGTGTTTGCGGGATTTGACCCGAACGCGCGTCCGTGTCCTGTATCGCCGCTCGGGGGCCGCGGGCTCCTCGGCAGTTGGCTGAGTTAGCATGTTCCCCACGATGGCTCACCCACGTCGGCATCCGTCCCGGCGCACACAGAACCCGCGGCCCTTTCCTACAGGGCCTCCCGGGCACGGAACTTCACCAGGTGTGTCTGTGTGGTGTGCACGCATGTGTGTGTATGCATTTGCATGTTAGTGTGCACATGTGTGCATGCATGTCTGTATGTCATTGTGCATGTGAGTCTGTGCACATTGGAGTGTGTGCATGTGTGCATTCGTGTGTCTGGATGCACGTGTGCATGTGTCTATGTGCATGTGTGTATATGTATATGCATTCATGGATGGGTATCTCTCTGTGTCTGTATGTCTATGTGTTTGTGTGCCTATGTGTATGTGTGTGTCTATGTGCATAGTAGGGTATGTCTGTGCATGCATGTGTGTCTGTGTATGTGCATGTGTGTGAACATGTGTGTCTGTGCACATGTGTGTGTGTCCTTGGAGTATGTACGTGAATTTGTGTGTTTGCATGCATGCATGTATGTATGCATGCATGCATGTGTGTTGTGCATGTGTGTATGTGTGTGTATGTGTGTGTATATGTGTATGCATTCATGGATGGGTGTCTCTCTGTGTCTGTGTGTCAATGTGTTTGTGTGCCTATGTCTATGTGTGTGTCTATGTGCTTATTAGGGTATGTCTGTGCATGCATGTGTGCCTGTGTGTGAACATGTGTGTCTGTGTGGATGCTTCTGTGTGTGCATGTGTGTGTGAGCATGTGTGTGCATGTGTGTGTCAATATGTGTGTTTTCTATATGTGTGTATGTGGTTGTCTAGACGTTTGTGTGCTTATGTCTATGTATGGGTGACTATGTGCATATTTCGGTATGTCTGCATGTTATGTGTGTGCAGGTGTGTGTCTGTCTTTATGTGCATGTGTGTATCTGTGTGTTTGCATATATATGTGTACATGTGAGCATGTGTACTCACACTTTAAACTGCCCTGGGCTGTCTGATGGCAGGTGAGGGCCCGTGTGGCTGACAGCATGCAGGGCCTGTCCATGTCCCTGACCAGCCCATGTGGCTCCGGGTCCCTGGTGACCTGCTTGGTGGTTGGTCAGTGTGTCCTAGCTCCACTCAGGAATGCAGCTCCTGGAGTCAGGGGGATGGAGGTGGTTTAAAAGGCAGATTCCTCCCCACCCTCAGCCTCGGAAACATAAGGACCACCCCTCAGCGTAGCTGCAGGCCCTTCACCCTGAAAACCCCGGGCAACCCCACAGCCCTGGGGATCTTCCGGGAGGCGCCAAGCCCCCGTCTGTACCCACGGGCCTGAGAGAAGAGAAACGGCAGAGAGCCGGACGGAAGCCTCCCTCTCACCAGACGCCCCTCGGCCGGTGCGGCAGTGGAGGCCATCCCTCACACCAATTAGCCGCGAGGCTATCCGACTGCTGATGGCACCGCTCCATCATTCCAGGGAGAATGGCCAGAGAGGGAGTCAATTAAATGTTCATATTTAATTTTCTTCTCTTACCTTTGTCTCTTTTTGCTCAAAACAAGCTATTCTTGGGCAGCTGAAAAGTCGCCCGGGGGAGCGGAGCGCCCTGCAGGGGGAGAGGAGTGAGGGCTGATGGGTTTCCTTCACAGGCCCAGCTCTCTCCGCCTCCACTCAGCTCGGAGCGTGCGTGCGAGGGACCGGGCAGCGGGCAGCGTGTGGATGCTGAGCTGGCGTCGGGCGGAAAGGAAGCTGCAAAGGGCGGAGCTGCCTGGGCAGAGGCGGCCTCAGGGGCGGCAGCAGGCGGGGCGTCCAGGCCCAAAGCCCACCTGCCTCCTTGCCCCAGCCACCTTGGTTCCTCAGAAGACACAGCACCACGTGGGGCGGGGGGAGGGGGTGGCCTCAACACCCCAAATGCACCCTCAGCGTCGATGCCGCCGCGAAGGAAACTGCCACGTCCAGCCAGAAAATGGAGCTCGTTTGTGGGGCCGGTTCCTCTGGGGGGCGTGTGAGGGGCTGGTGTTAGGGTTCCCTTCTCTGTGCACCAGGCGGCGACTGTCGCCCATCCCAACCTGGGGGGGAAACCCTGTTAGTTCTGCGGGGGGACTGGGCCGGAGGGTGAGGCTGCGAGCTGGTGCCCAGCGAACCTGCCGGCCTCCCTCGTGGGCAACCTCTGCTCACCGGCTGGCACACGGCTGGCACTCCCCTGCGTGGTCTGTGCCAGCCGTCCCCCCAACCAGTGCATCGCGGGCAGCTCGTCTGTGCGGGGGAGGAATCCCTCCCTCCCACGTCTGTTCTGCATGTGTGTGTGTTACACACCGTCCTCACGTGCTCAGGAGGTGGCCCCCTCAGGTGACCTTGCAGGAGGCGTGCACTGGGCGCCCGGGAACTGTATTAAATCCAGGCCTGGCCTCCCGTCCAACGGGCCAGGTGCTGAGGCTGAGGCCTCCCCCCTTCTGCACCCCGCCCTCCCCACCCCAGGTGTGGTTTTCCAGCTGACACGCCCTCACGGGGCTGACCCCGAGGGCTGGCAGAGGCGCCTGGTGCTGGTCACTGGTTTGGGGAGAGGGTCCTGCTGGTGGAATCAGGTGAAGGTGAGCGCAGACGGGATCGGTGGCCCTCATTCTAACCGTGGTCCCCGGGAGAAGAGAAACTTTGGCATCTGGGTTTCGGGAAAGTGGTGCCCAACCATCGGAGGACGTGTCTTCCCGAGAGTCCTTGTTCTCCCCGGGCACCTGGTTCCCTGGCTCCGAGGACCTGGCGCAGCAGGTTTCCACCACATGAACGTTTTCACCGACACAGGAGCTCCCCGACCCCTTTGGGGGGGTTATGAAGGTCTCATTATAGAGACATACCTGTTTAGATCATTGGGCCTGGCAATCAATTCGCCCTCCTGCCCCCTTCCCTCCTGGGAGGCCCAGGGTGGGACTGAATGGTCCAGCTCTCTCTCCGCTGGGGGTTGGCTTCCCCAAGGTGATCTGTCAGCTTCCAAAACCCGCCTCATTAGCATAACAAAAAGTCTGTATTGCTCTCACCACTTAGGAAATTCCTAAGGTTTTAAGAGCTCTGTGCCAGGAAACGGGATGAAGGCAAATTATATACTTCTTCTTATAAGTCAGATATAAGCACATAGTTCTATTGTTAAAAGGACAAGGAACAAGAATGCTGGGGTAACTGGCGATGGCTGTCAAAGGCAAAAACCCTGCACCCACAGGTTTTCTGGGGAGATTAGAGGAGACATACATAATGAAGCTTTGGGTATAGAAGACTAACATTTGCTAACACTCCTAAAATGGTCTTATTACTATTACCACCATCATCATCACCATCACTACCATCTCTATGATAACCATCAGCACCATCATCACCATCACCAGTATCACTACCATCATCATCACCACCATCACCATCACCATCACCATCACCATCACCACCATCATCATCACCATCATTATAATCATATTCATCAGCTCAGGTGATGCCAATCAACCGCCAGCACAGACGCCCACTCGGCTAGTGTTAGCATTCCTGTCCCCCACTCACAGTATCTTTTCTAATTGCTGCTGCCTCTAATTGCTTTTTGAATTCGAGTGCAAACCAAAGCCTAATTCATCATTCCATCAGATTCGGTAAGTGCCGGCTTGGCATACTAATTCTTGCAGGTTGTAAGGACCGTCTTGCTGATAAGAAACGGGCACTAGCCCTTGTAAACATGTGTCTAGTTTTAAATGGTCTACTTTTCACCCAGCAACTTCGCTGTTGAGATTTCACACGAAGGAAATAGCCACGGAGCAGCTAAGGCATCCGTCTCCCCAGCTGCTTCTCCCCGCGGTGCTTATAACCATTGGAAACGAACTACATGTTGAATGATAGCCGCGGGGACCATGCAGTATCCTACCCCCAGATGATGAAATACTACGCAGCTTTTAAAAAGTGCGCTGTCCAGTATGCAGATGTATGGGCGCCACTCCTGATGTATTTGTGAAGTGGAAAAGCAGACTTCAAAGCAGGAAGTGAAATTACAGCCTCCGTCAGTGAGGGTGAAGCCACTCGCCACAATGGGTCTGGGCTCCGGAAACTGACAGGTGTCAATCCCCCCTCCGCCTTGTACCAAAGGTTGGGCCTTCCGTAAGTCTCTTAGTTCTCATGCCTCAGTTTCCTCGTTTGCAAAATGTAGATTATACTAATCCTGTCCTGGGAGATAGCCAGGGAGGGGCATCCCCACCTCCTGGTCCTGTCTCACTGTCGCCCTGACCACTCTCACGGAAACTCTCTGCCCAGTGGGTGCGGCCACCTGGGCCCCCGTGCCCTCAAGGCTGGGACGTGCGCTCCACTGTTATCACCCACAAACGGGTGGACGTGATGGGGGGGGGCCATTGCCACAGGGTGTCCTTTCTCTCCTGGATCCCACAAAATCCATTTGGTTGGTTCCTGGAGCCGCCTGTAGTCCCTCCGGGGGTGGGATCCTGGAAGCACCCCAGGGTTATGGACAGACTGCGGCGGAGCTCAGTCCGAGGAAGGGAGCTGAGCCCCAAGAGCAGGTTCCGAGAAGGCTCACTCACTGCGTTCCAGGCTTTGGAGTCACAGGGATCAACACGCACAGCCCCGCCCCCATCCCCACCCCCGTCCTGGGGGGCAGGGGTTCCCTAGCTCTCACAGTGCCTCAAAGGTTCGGCATCTGTCCGTGGTCGTGGTCGTGGTCGGAGGGAAACCTGAGGCGGGCAGAGGTCAGTGACTTGCAAAGGTCGCTGCTGTAACAGAATATCACCCTCAGGCCTGGACCCAGGGGTCCGAGAGTGGGTCTCCGGCAGATTCCGTGTCTGCCGAGGACTCACCTTCTGGTTCGCCAACAACTGTCTGCACGCGGCAGAGAGTGAGGGCCTCTCTGGGGTCCCCTTTGAACAC
Organism: Murina feae; assembly: GCA_004026665.1. Taxonomy (NCBI): domain Eukaryota; kingdom Metazoa; phylum Chordata; class Mammalia; order Chiroptera; family Vespertilionidae; genus Murina; species Murina feae. Next base: position 20,578 of record PVJC01027938.1, read on the forward strand.
ATATTCACGGGGTGCCACCCGCATGCTCTAATCACCCCAAGCTCCTCTCCCCTAACACCATCACATTGGGGCTAGGATTTCAGCACAGGGGGGCACGGGTATGTGGGCCACAGAAACCCCACCGCCAGGAACTGGGTTCATGCCCACACCATGGCCCCACCCCCGGCACCTGCCCGCGGACCACTGCTCCCCGGGGTGCTGACCTCAGGCGGGGGGGGGGGGCCAGCCTCCATCCAGCAGATAAAGTGTAATGATACGTAGTTTTTAGGGGGTCTATTGAGATGCAATTGACACAGAGATCGTGCGGGTTCGACGCATTTCTGTGCTGCGGTGTTTTCCCGCCGTGGCCTCTGCCGGCACCCCTTCCCCCCACACCATCACCTGCTCTTTCCTGTGGCGAGAACGTGTCAGATCAACTCCCTTCGCCATGTCCAAGCGTGGAGCACAGCGTTACAGCCACAGGCCCTGCTGTCAGAGGCCCCCGAGCAGGTCCATGCTGTGACGGGACGTGTGTGCCCTGTGATGGCCATCGCCCCACGCCCGCCCGCCCACCCACACCCTGGTGACCCCCATTCTCACCGTTTCTATGCGTTTGGCTTTTGTGGGTTCCACACGTAAGTGGATCGTGTGGTCTCTGCCTTTCTTTGTCCGGCTCACTTCACTGCACAGTTCCTGCCGGCCCGTCGCAGGCTGCCGGTCCTGCTCACGGCCGAGCGATGCTCCTCTGGGGACCACAGACACATGTCTGTACCCTCACAGGTCACACCGGCCCGCCGTCCAGCGGGCAAGGGACACCGGCCGCGTCCGTGTGTGCTGACTGCTGGGATGACCCCTCTTCCGGGTGCTGAGTCCATGCCCGTCGGGTAAACGCCCACGAGTGGGAGCGCAGGGGTACGAGCAGCTCCATTTTGTTTTTTATTTTGGGGGGGACGCTGCACCCTGTTTTCCATGGCAGCGGCGCCAGCTTGCAGTCCCACCGGCTGGGCACGAGGGTCCCCTTGGCTCCGTGGCCTCGCCGGCGCTCGTCGTGGCTGTCCCTTCGACGAAGCCGGCTCTGACCGCCGAGTGGCGAGGCCGCCCGTGGCTCCGGTTGGCGCCTCCCCGGTGAGGGGGGACCTGAGCGCCATTTCAGGCCCGTTTTTTAGATCAGGTTCTTTCTGTTCAGTTGTGTGAACTCTTTGTTTAAAAAAATCTTCATCTGAGGGTATGTTTTCATTGATTTTTAGAGAGAGAGGGCGGGAGAGGGAGGGAGAGAGCAACGTCCACCTGTTGCCTCCCGTACCCGTCCCCACAGGGGACTGACCCTGAGACCTCTAGGTGCCTGGACACACCCAACCCACTGAGCCACACCGGCCAGGGCTCAGCTGTGTGGCCGCTTTATATATTTTGGATTTCAACCTTCATCAGATCCATGACATGCAAACATTTTCTCACATATCGTTTAAAAGCATGTACCCATGCCCCCTTGATGTCCCTTTCTTGGGGTAAGCTGACAGCCCTAGTCCTGACAGCAGATGAGGCTGCCCCGCCAGCTCTGATTCTGTGCCGAGGCATAGACATTTGCCACCTTAAAACTATTTAATAACTCGCTTAAAAATTCGAACAAACTAAAAAGTACACAGCTGAGACTTCAGCAGTTCATTAAGTACCTCTGGGGAAGCGTGTACACAGGCACGCACACCCACAGTCCCCACACGCTGGCAGGGCCCGCGGAGCTGGCTGGCTCTCTGGGCCAAGGCGACAGGGCGCGAACACAGCCAGCTCCCATTCTGGTCCTTCATCCTGAGCCGATTCCTACCCCGAGGACAGCACAAGGGGTCCTGGCACCTCACCACGCGGCTTCGTGTCTCCCCTTTCTCAGTCGGGAGTTCTCTGCAGACCCCAGAGGGGCCCTGTGGCTGGGGACAGTGTCCCCCAGCGGCAAGGAGCACCCAGGGGAGGGACAAGCCTGGAGGCGGAGAGCCAGGACCCGCCCGGGGCTTGCTTTCCACGCAAATCCTGCCTGTTCTTTGGAAATAACTGAGAATTTAACCCCAAAACGATTTCACAATTAGCCCTGTTCCTGCAGGGGAACCCAGGCGTTGGTAGCTTCAAAGGAACCCAGGCCTGGAACAGAGGGTCCCTGCCAACTCCTCTTTCAGTGGCATCGGTGAGGGGCTCCTCAGAGCACCAAGCGGTTCCCATTCGGACTGAACTCGGGGGACCTAAGACGCCCCTCCCCGGGGCCCCCTCGGAACCCACGTGCAGCTGCAGCTTTGCAAGGCGTCACATTCTGCAAAGGGACCCTGGCATGATCTAAGGTGACCCCACAGCAGGCTTCCCGACTGAAGCTGAGGCCCGAGGGCGAAGGTCACTT
>PVJC01027939.1:0-22925 GCA_004026665.1 Murina feae
ATTGCGTTGAATTTATAGATTGCTTTGGGTAGTATTGACATTTAATGATATTGATTCTACCAATCCATGAACATGGTATGTTCTTCCATCTGTTTATGTCTTCCTCTATCTCTTTTTTCAACGTCCTGTAGTTTTCTGAGTAGAGGTCTTTTACCTCTTTAGTTAAATTTATTCCTAGGTATCTTAGTTTTTTTGGTGTAATGGTAAATGGGATTGACTGTAATTTCTTGGAGAGAAATTACTTTTTATTTTAATGTTATGACTGCTTAATATTATGTTGTGACAGTTTATTTTAATTAGATAACCACATGAAATTGATATTTATGCACCCAATATGTTCTTTTGTTTAGAGGTTAAGCTACTGGTTCTAGAGTTAGCCCATCTAACCCCATAATATTGGCTCTAAGTGTATGACTTGGGGCAGGCTACATTATTTCTTTGAGGCCATCTCCTTATGTATAAAATGAGTTTAATAACAAAATCCATCTGACAAATTTGTTGTGATGAGGAGGAAGACTGGTTTTGCAAGGAATGTTAGGCCATTAAATCAAACAAAACCCTGTCCTGCTGTAAGGCAGGGGGCTTTGTTTTGAGCCCTGAACCTAAGCACACCTGGGAGAAGGGTAGATAAAAAGAATTCTCCCTTCAGGGCCTTCAGGGGAGGGAGTATATTTGCAAATCAATGAACTCAAGGGGCAGTTATAAAGCAAGATTCTTGCGTGTTACCTGCGCTCTGGATTTGGGATTTTGGACACCCCAGAGACCACGCATGTTATTAAAACTGTGATTTCTCCACCTCTTCAAAGCGTTGCTTAGTTTTTTGGTCCTTCTGCAACATTTTAATAATAGAAAAGGTTTACACAAAGCATGTAGCATAGTGCCTAGGACTTATTAAACACTCAGTAGATGTGATCTTTTCATATTTCCTGTTCCCTTTTACTTAGACTATCTTATGACACTGAATATATATGAATCAGGTATTGAATATGACCAAAGAGAAATGAAGCTAACGTACATTAAAGTCAATATGTGACAACCTGCACAGCTAGGGTTCAGGATCTGAAGAAAGGGCTGACACACAAATGAAAATACTATACAAGAAATATTAATTTAGAAGGCATTGGGAGCTAGGGGTGTCTCTTTCGTGAAGAGTACACTGAAACTTTGGCTGGTCCCCTTTTTATTCACTTGAATACATACATATTTGTCCTTTAAGAATGCATACAGGCATATCAAAGGTAACGTTTGGTAAACAGTAAAAGGATTATCAGGTTAGGGAATTGCCTGCAGCCATTGAGCCCACAGCAGGGCAATATTATGCTGGTTTTCAGCCCTGCTGAATATCGAAGTCCATTGGCCTTCCAATAAGTCTTTTTGCATTATTAGCTAACTACTATTGGTTTTAGCCTCTGGCATCAATGTACACACAAATAAATAAAAATTCAGTGATTTTCCTCACATATATTCTTTGTCTTTCCTGTGGTTGATTAGTGAGTAAAACTTCTCCAAAACCATCAGTAGGCATGTCCGTAGGAAAACTGACCTGGGTAAAGCTTGTCTTTCCTGTATTTAGTCTCTAAATCCTATGCAATACATTTACAAATCTTTTCCTTTCCCATAATAAAGCCTAATTTTAAAATGGGATCTCAAATTTATTCATTTATTAGGATGTAAATTCATTCATTCAATACCAAACATATATGAAATGGTTTTAACTGATTATAGCTTGAAATACTCCCAGGAGTACTTAAAAATCAAAACAACTTTTCTAAACTATCTCTCTGATATGATCATCTTAAAAAATGAGGAAATTGGGATCCCAAGAACTTTTTTATTTTAACAAGACTAAAAGAAATAAAACATTATCGGTGACACTTTGGCAAAAGTTAACAAATTTGGGTGGTATAACAAGGAGATAACATCACTAAAATCAGTCATCTAGACATTTGTGCTTCAACTCAGAGTTAAAGGACATTTATATCCATAGGTCCAAGGAAAGCTAATGATTTGTTCTGGGAGGGGAAATCTCAGTAATTGCTTCTACATGCTTATAGGAGTGTCCTAATATGCTCATCATCATCATTTCTAATAGATTGGCTGGTGAAAAAAAACACACATCTCTTTAAATTATTTTCAAATAGTTTTAAGTAGATTCTTCTATTTTAGCACCCGATTCTAAGTGTTTTGGGGCAGTTAGAAAACAGATCAAGAATCAGTCAGTGGGAGAACCAAGATGGCAGCATAAGGGATATACCGGTAACGTGCTACTTCCCACAACCACATTAAAACTACAACTAAGACAAAACGGCCATCATCCAGAAGCAGGGGAAAACTGACTGAGTGGAAGTTCTACAACTAGAAGAATAGAGAAAAGCACATTGAAACTGAGTAGAAGGTGCAGAGGTGCCAAGAATAGAGGTACATTTTTTTTTTTTTCAATCAGAAGGGAGATATAAGCTCCTGACTGCACTGAACTCGTTTCCAGCAAGGCTTCGGGAAGAAACTCAGATGGGGAGAAAATGGGCCATCTGGCATCGGATCAGAAAGAGAGGGTGGCATTTTTGCAGAGCTGCTTGCAGGGATCATTGTTGCTGTAGGGGCGCAGGACTCAAGGATGCCAAGACGCTGAGATGTGGAGATAGCTGACAGATAGCCATCACTGTTTGCTCCGCCATGGTGATTCTCTGAGACCCTGCCCCACCCAATTTACAACCCCACCCAAGCTGTGTGCAGCAGAGCAAATGAATCGTCTGTCTGCCTGCAGCCTATACTAACAAATTGCAGCTGGGTCAGAGAGCTCTAAAAGTTCCAAACCCCAAACAAAGAAGAGAAATCTGTAGATCTCACTGTAGCTCCTGCTGGGTGGATTCACACAGCAGCTAACTTTGTACCTCCTTGGAGATCCAGGAGCCAGTATACCCAGTGGTCAGATACAAGATTTCAACTCCTCACATCCATAAGGGACACACTCAAGAAACAGACTCAGTGAGCACCAAAGTCCCACTGAAGCAAGTCCTGCCCATAAGGTTGTCTCCTGCACAGCAGTTCTTCCACTATAGACACAGCAGGTCCTCGAAGTCAATTGGCCTGGAGGTCATTTCCTCCCAGTGATACCAACAGCAATCAAGGTTTAACTACAACAAGACTGTGCATCCAGCCCACAAAGGGATACACCAAGAGTGTCCACCTCAGGTGATTGGGAAGGCTGAGCCACTGGGCCCAATAAGACAACTACCACACAAAGCCACTCTATCAACACAGGGAAGCAGCCAAAATGCAGACCCAAAGAAACAGGCCACAAATGAAATAAAAGGAGGAAAGTAAACTACTGGATATAGAGTTCAAAACCACAGTTATAAGGCTACTCAAGAATCTTCTATGAACCTCCGAGGAACTTAGTGAGACCTTCAAGGATCTTAAAGAGAATACCAAAAAAATGGAAAAGGACCAGTCAGAAATTAAGCATACACTGACTGAAATAAAGAATAATATACAGAGATCCGACAGCAAACTAGAGGATTCCAAGAATCAAGTCAAAGATCTGAAATACAAAGAAGCAAAAAACACCCATTCTGAAAAGAAAAAAAAAAAAAAAGAATCCAAAAATATGAAGATAGTGTAAGGAGCCTTTGGGACAACTTCAAACTCACCAATATCTGAATTATAGGGGTGCCAGAGGAAGAGAGAGAACAAGATATTAAAAGCCTATTAGAAGAAATAATGACAGAAAACTTCCCCTATCTGATGAAAGAAATAGACTTACAGGAAGCGCAGAGAATCCCAAACAAAAGGAATCCAAGGAGGACCACACCAAGACACATCATAATTAAAATGCCAAGGGCAAAAGACAAAGAGAGAATCTTAAAAGCATCAAAAGAAAAACAGTTAGTTACCTACAAGGGAGTACCCATATGACTGTCAGCTGATTTCTCAACAGAAACTATGCAGACCAGAAGGGAGTGGCAAGAAGTATTCAAAGTGATTAATAGCAAGAACCTACAACCAAGATTACTCTACCCAGCAAAGTTATCATGTAAAATGGATGGTCAGATAAAGAGCTTCACAGACAAGAAAAAGCTAAAGGAGTTCATCACCACCAAACCAGGATTACTTGAAATGCTGAAGGGTATTCTTTAAGAAGAGGGAGAAGAAGAAAAAGGTAAAGATAAAAACTATGAGCAACAAAGTGACAACAAATACTTATCTATCAACAAGTGAATCTAAAAAGTAAGTCAATAAAAAATTGACTTACAAATCTGATGAACAGAATAAACTGTTGAATATAATAGAAGCAGAGGCATAGAAAGGGAATGGACTGACAATTCTCAGGGGGAAGGGGGTGTAAGAGGTACAGGAACTCTTGACAGGGACAAAAAAAACTTACACCTATGGATAAGGACAGTGGTGGGGGTGGGCAAGGGAATGGGGTGGGGTGGGAACCAGGTGGAGGGGAGCTATGAGAGTAAAAAAAAAGGAACATCTGTAATAATCTGAACAATAAATATTTATTTAAAAAATAAAAACAAAACAATTTTATCAGTCAGTGATCTTATGTGTGAACAGAATGATTGTTAATTTGGAGTATCACCTACCTTCCAGGCTATATCTCTGGGAAACAAGAAAATGGTTCATCAGGGGCAGTGGAGCATGGCACCCCTCTCCCAGACAGGGAAAGAATAAAATAGAAGAATCCTATATAATAAAAGCATAGTATGCAAATTGTCCCCTCAACTAGGAGTTGTCCAGGAGTTCGACCACGGGGCTGGTGGTAGTGGCTGCAGCGAAAGGTGACCAGAGGAAAGGGAGGGTGTACCCAGCTGGCAGCTGGCAGCCGCTGGAGACCCTATGCACTGGGCCTTTGGTCTACTTATAATTATTTGAAAATCATTTAAGAAGATGGTAATTTTTTCACCAGTCAGTCTATTGGAAATGATGGTGAGCACAATAGTAAAAACAAAGTAAGCCTAGAACACTCTTTTAATCATGTAGAAGCAATTAGTGGTGTTTCCCCTCCCAAATAGAACTACTAATCCCAGAAATGGTGTTACGGCCAAAGATTAAAACAGGCCACTGCAACAGCATTTCTTTTGTTATCAAGTGTGATCAGTGAAACAGGTGAATAACCAGACCAATCCTGAAAATGAAAAGCCAGAGTTCAGGGGCAGCTTCTTTAAAAGACAGGTTGACATAGAGAAAAAGCTATAACCGTGCAAAGGTCTTCAGTTCACTGAGAAACCCTGTTGCCTTCCATTTATCACAATGCAGTGTCTATGGCCCTCTTGAAACATACCCTTTTGCTCTTGTTCTTGTCTAAATACACTGAAGTGCTAGTCAGCAGCTATATCCTGAACACCAAGTGATGACTCCTGAATCCCTGAAATCGGACAGCTGCCACTTTGTCCACTTATCAATCTTACAACCTCCATGAGGACAATTCTAATAGAATGCTAAACTGAATTTCCTGTGGTCATAGCATTTTAACAGAGACCCCTAAATGCTGAGTGCAATGAAGCCTAAATCAGTGGCTTAGAGATCATTAATTCGGGACTGAGGCACTGTACACTTGATGTGTGAGTCCTCACATACACAAAGGTGGAGCTTGGTCCATCACCTCTGCTTAGAATGTTCCCTGTGAAGAGTTCCTTAGAGAGATTTACCAGTGGGTTGTACATCCTTCTCCCAGCCCCCACCACGCACACAATGCTGTAGAGAAATAAAGTGCTTCCACGCCCCACCAGCCAAACTAAATGAAGGGGCTCCAGAGACCCCGCTGGAGAACTACATCTGTGTTCCTAGAAGTTAGGTGACACAGGCCATTGCATATGGCTCCCACCTGAAAAAATTTTTAAACTTGAAATCTTGATCCTGAGAGAAAAAAAAAAAAGAGAACTCTATTGAAAGTAATTGCCCTCCCACCACTGATGGGGCAAAGTGTATGTATTCTGAAGGCCAAATATGGATTCCATAGAGAAACCCACAGAGAGGCTGAGGAATGGGGAGCACTGGAAGTAAGCAGCTGAGGAGGAAACTATATGTGACTGATTGCCAGAGGCGTCACCCATTTCAGGGACCTAAAAATGCATGAACCTAGGTGAGATACTCCTAATAACTCATAAAATCTCACCTTGAGCCAATATTGGTTTGCCATGTGGAGATAGAAGAGAGCCAAGAAAGCTAAGGAAGACCTTTTCAAGCTCTATGTTTCTCTCATCCATCCATCTCCAGCCCAATCTCAGAAATCCAGAGGCATCCTACTAAATGAGGAGGGAATGCAAGAACTAGGAAAAAAGAGGAAAAGAGACACCCCCCCCTCCTCAAACCCATGTTTCCAATTCAGAGTTTTAGCCAGAAGTAAGGTGGGTGAGATGAGAGATTAAAGCTGATGGATTGAACTGTACTAGACTAATTACCTGGAAATGATACTTACATGACATGAAAAGTTATGGCATTGGCCTCTGTTTCACCTAAGGAAAGGAAAGAATGGTCATCAGCATGGGTCTAAAGGGATATGAATGGAAAAGATGAGATTGCTTTCTCTTTGCTTCCTATCAAGTCTAATTTGATAGAGTGTTACATTGTGTTCATACACACATTCTATTATTAGTACTGTGGGGCTAAAAATTACATTTCTATTTATACTAATAATCTATACTAATAATAGAGGAATATGAAAATTGTCTGGGATGCCATTACATAATGACCAATCAGGATGGGGGCAAGGCAGCAGTAGAGAGCTCTTAGTATGCCTGCACCAGGGTCTGAAGGGCTCAGAGAGGCAGGGAGAGCAGGTAGGCAGTTAGGGGTATCAGGACAGGAGGGGAGAGCAGTTAGGGGGATCAAGCCAGGAGGGGAGAGCAGTTAGGGAGATCAGGCAGGCAAGCAGGTGAGAGGTTAGGATAAGGTGACCAGACGTCCCGCTTTTGGCAGGACAGTCCCGATTTTTTTTATTCTTTTTTATTTATTTATTTATCTTTATTGTTCAGATTATTACAGTTGTTCCTCTTTTTTCCCCCATAGCTCCCCTCCTCCCAGTTCCCACCCCATCTTCTGTCCTTGCCCCCCCACTGTCCTCATCCATAGGTGCATGATTATTGTCCATTCTTTTCACGCACCCCCAAAACCTTTAACCCTCGAAAATTGTCAGTCCACTCCCTTTCTATGCCTCTGATTCTATTCTATTCACCAGTTTATTCTGTTCACCAGATTTTTTATTCACTTGATTCTTAGATTCACTTGTTGATAGATATGTATTTGTTGTTCATAATTTTTACTTTCCTTTTTCTTCTTCCTCTTCTCAAAGGATACCTTTCAGCATTTCGTATAATACTGGTTGGGTGGTGATGAACTCTTTTAGCTTTTTCTTGTCCGTGAAGCTCTTTGTCTGACCTTCAATTCTGAATGATAGCTTTGCTGGGTAAAGTAATTTTGGCTGTAGGTTCTTGCTATTCATCACTTTGAATATTTCTTGCCACTCCCTTCTGGCCTGCATAGTTTCTGTTGAGAAATCAGCTGAAAGTCGTATGGGTGCCCCCTTGTAGGTAACTAGCTGCTTTTCTCTTGCAGCTTTTAAGATTCTCTCTTTGTCTTTTCCTCTTGGCATTTTAATTATGATGTGTCTTGGTGTGGTTCTTCTTCAGTTCCTTTTGTGTGGGGTTCTCTGCGCTTCCTGGACTTGGAAGTCTATTTCTTTCACCAGGTGGAGGAAGTTTTCTGTCATTAGTTCTTCAAATAGGTTTTCAATCTCTTGCTCTTTCTCTTCTTCTGGCTCCCCTATAATTCTGATGTTGGTATGCTTGAAGTTGTCCCAGAGACTCCTTACACTATATTCCTATTTTTTTATTCTTTTTCCTTTTGGCTTTTCTGGCTGGGTGGGTTTTGCTTCTTCATATTTCATATCTTTGACTTGATTCTTCCGATCCTTTCATCTGCTGTTGGATCTTTTTATATTATTCTTTATTTCAGTCAGTGTATGCTTAATTTCTAGCTGGTCCTTTTTCATATGCTCGAGGGTCTCACTAAATTTATCGGCAGTCTCTAGAAAATTCTTGAAAAACCTAATAACCGTGGTTTTGAACTCTATATCCTGTCATTTTCTTTCCTCCATTTCTGTCATTTGTGACCTGTTTCTTTGTCTCCGCATTTTGGCTGCTTCCCTTTCTGAGTTAGGTGATCACTGAGAGGAATTAACCTCTAAGCCACTTGTTATGAGTGTCAGCTGTGTCTACAGTGGAAGAAGTTCTGTGCTGGAGACACCCTTATGGGGCAAGAATTGTTTCAGTGGGGCTTTTGTGCTCACTGTGTCTGCCCCGAGTGTGTTCCTTGTGGATCTGAGTTTTATTTAGGATGGTCCCACTCTGGCTACTGGGTGAGGCTGGCTCTTGTATCTTTAAGGAGGTCTTGATTTAGCCTTTGCCTTAGGCTACTCAGCCTTTTATATGCAAAACCCTTTGATGCAGCTTGGGAGGAGTGGGGCCTCGGGGAGTCTGCAGGGTGGAGCAAATAGCTATGGCCGATTCTCAGCACTGCACTAAGAGGCACTGGGTCTCTGTGTCCCACGGTAATTGCTGCAAGCAATGCTGAGAGAAACCCACTTTGGATTTCCTCCCAGTGCCAGTCAGTCCCCCTTCTCCGGGTGTGCGTCTGGGTCCCCAGAAACTCTCCTGGAGTTGGAGTTCAGATCTGCTGGGAGCTTGTGTTTCCCTCCCGTTTGAAAAAGAACCGTGTCCTCCAGCGCCAGCCCTCTCCCCGAGCCCTGTGGGCACGCCTCCATACCTCTGTACTTTGCTCCCGCCACTCCTCTGAGTCTCAGTCTCTTTCTAGTTGTAGAATTTTCACTCAGCCAGCCTTCCTGTGGGTATGGGTGGTGTCCGTGTTTTCTTTTCGTGGTTATTTTGAAATAGTTGTGCATAGCTGCATTTACGGTGTTTACCTATGCCGCCATCTTGCTGTTTCCCAGTCCCGATTTTTAACAATTTGTCCTGTGTCCCGTGGTGTTTTTAAAAAGTTCCGATTTTTGGAAAGAGACATATGTACTACTCTTTGTAATATTTTAAGTAATAATAATTTAAAAAAGAACCCCCTCAGTCAATGGTGTCCTGCTTTACCAATGTTAAAATCTGGTCACCTTAGGTTAGGAGCCAGTGGTTCTGGATTGCAAGAGAGATCCCAGATTGGAGAGGATGCAGGCTGGCTGAGGGACCCTCATCCATACACAAATTTTGTGCACTGGACCTCTAGTAAATAATAATAGTAATGATGTCTTATATGTCAGAGATATTGTACTGTTATTTTTTTTATTGTCACCTGAGGATATTTTCTCCCATTGATTTTTTAAAGAGAGTAGAAGGAAGAGATGGAGGAGAGAGAGAGAGAGAGAGAGAGAGAAACATTAATGTGAGAGAGACACTTTGATTGGTTGCCTCCTTCATGTGCCCCAACTGGGCCTGGGGATCAAACCTACAACCCAGGTACATGCCTTTGACCAGGAATTGAACCCACCACCCTTTGTTGCACAGACTCTCTAACCACTGAGCCACTGGCCAGGGTGTGCTAAGTATTTTTATAAGCATTTTTAATTTGAACTTATTAATCACATTAAGAAATTCACTAAACCTATTTTACAGTTCAGGAAACTGGAGCCTAGATTAAAACAACAGGACCTGAATTCAGATAATCTGTCTCCAAAGCCTAAATTCTTAACCACTAGTCTTCTCTTGTAAAACACAGGTCTAAATATATAAAATAACAAATAGCTAATTCTTTAAATGTCTATGCCCCTACTTATTTTATTATTTTAAATACTTAAAATTCTCACATATTCTACATTTTTCTCTAGGTGGCATGAGTGAAGTTCAGGGGCAGTGCTGTCCAATAGAACTTTTTGCTTCAGGAATTGATCTGTACTGTGCTGTCCAGTATAATAGTCACTAGCCACATATGACTGCTGAGCACTTAAATATGATTATTGGAAGTGAGAAATGTATTAAATTTACTTTTAATTAATTTGACTTCAAATTAAAGGGCCACATGTAGCTAGTGGCTACAATATTGGAATAGTCAAAGATAATAGCGCAGGCATATCCTGCCCTGTCTGTGAATTGGCAGACCTGAGTATACCCTATATCATAGACTACTAATAGAGGTTCCTTGAAGGAGAAATCACTAGATCAAGGAGGAGCTAGATGACTCATTTCAACCAAAAAAATCTCCCAACATAATCAACCTAAAATCTGGGAATGATGTCAAAGTTTCAAAGATTCCTTTGGATTAAGGATTTCTAATAAATATTAGGATATTCTCACAGAATTCAAACTGATGTCTGGTTTTTACACCACCACATTAATCATCATTAAGCACTTTCTCAGTATTAAAAAAACAAACAAACAAACAAAAAAGCCTATTTCCCAGTGGTTAGACTCAGAACAAGCTAAAAATGTCTGCAAGTCAAATCATGTTTCCCAACAACTAGAACATTATATTAGTTTTGGGCAATATTTTAAGAAAGACATTCTGAAAATGATTTAGAAGACAACAATCAGGATAAAGAAGGGTCCAGAAGAGGGTCACATGAGAGAGCATGGAATTTTTAGCCAGGAAAAGAGAAGTCACAGAGGTCATTTGGGTACCGTCTTCTGGCAAGTAAATGATTATTATGTAGGAAAGGGAGTCTGAATTATTGTAAAGGGCAGAATGAAGATCAAAAGAAAAAATTTAAAGGGAGATCAGGTGACCTCAATGTAAACAAGAGTAGAAAGTTGAGCTATTGAGCAGGAGAATTTGCTATTTAAAAAGTAATGCATCCCGCCCTGACTGGTTTGGCTCAGTGGATAGAGCATCGGCCTGCGGACTGAAAGGTCTCAGGTTCCATTCTGGTCAAGAGCATGTACCTTGGTTGCGGGCACATCCCCAGGAGGAAGTGTGCAGGAGGCAGCTGAGCGATGTTTCTAACTCTCTATCCCTCTCCCTTCCTCTTTGTAAAAAAAATCAATAAAATATATTTTTAAAAAATAAGTAATGCACTCTGGCCACTGATTATGTTTAAGCAGATTCTAGAAAATATAAAATTTCAAAATTTAAAATTATTTTTAACATAGAGTCTATATGTCCCTATGGTATTAGTGAGAAGTTGCCATGGGAGCTTTGAGAATGCAAAGGCCTGGGTTAGCCATTCCTTTTGTTTTTTAAATGAAAATGTTAGTGAATATTTCCATATTATTATAAAATTTAAGTTATAGCCATATCTATTCTATGTTTTATCATCAAAATTTTAGTTCTATTTAAATGTTAGATCATGTAATTTGATTTATGATCTACTGATCTACTGATGTATAACTTTGAGTCTATATGCTATTAAAAGACATATTTGTTGGAATGTGTAGAAAATTCAATGTATTCTAGTTAAGTTGTAAGTTATGTTTTTATAGGAGGCAGAGTTTGCTCCTCAATCTTGTGGAAATGAACCCAACTAAGACATCACTGATATTTATGATTAATTCAGCCTCTATAAAGTGTACATTAAACTCTCTTAGAATAAGGAATATACCTAGGAGTATTTATCCTTATCTAATCTAATAAAAGAGTAATATTGAAATTGACCATTTCTTCGGGATGACTAAGCCACGCCCACCAGCCAATCAGAGCAGCTGTATGCAAATTAACCCAGCCAAGATGGAGGCCAGCAGTCAGAGCTAGAGTAAACAGCAGGCTTCCATTGCACCAGGAGTAAACTGTCTGCCTAGGCCGGCTGGGCCTCTCTGTGCTCAAGGTAACAACATTGTTGCAATTATAGAAGCCACGGAGCTGAAGCAACCAACAGGCTTCTGTTGCACCAGCAATGGAGGAAACTGCCTGCCTCGGCTGGCTGGGCCTCTAACTAAGGCAACATTCTTTCAATTATAGAAGCCTCAGAGCTGAAGCTAATAGGAGACTTTATTACCTGCCTAGGCCTGGGTTTAAAGCAACAGTGTATCAATTACAGAAGATAAATAAACCCCAGAAACCTGCTTCAAGCCAGCCTTGCTGGGACGTTGGGTCAATGTGAGCTGTGGGCAGCCTGAAAGCCTGAAAACGCCCCTCAGCCTGTCACCCATCTTGCCCAGGCACCCCAGAAGGGATCTGAACCCTGAAGGGACTGTGGGAAGCCTGAAAATGGCCTTCAGACCCTCACCCAGGCTAGCCACACCCCCATGGGGTAAGGGTTCACACTGGAGAGATTGGCCAACCTGCAAACAGCCATTAGCCCCTCACCGAGGCTGGCCAGGCATGCCAGCAGGTGGACATCCTCTGAGGGGTCCCAGACTGTGAGAGGGCACAGTCAGACTAAGGGACACCCTGAGTGCACAAATTTTTGTGCACTGGGCCCCTAGTGCACAAAATATAAATAAGAGCAATATACTCTAACCAATTAATTTTAAGATTCAACACACAAATCGTTTTTCCCCAAATCTTTTTTTTTTAACATTTTCCCCCCCAGGAATTTTCTTTTCTCCCTTTTCTATTTACCCAATTTCCTATTCTTCAAGGTACTGTGCAAGCCTCTTCTGTACCATGAAGGCTTTCCCGATTGCCTCAACCCAAGGTGAAGTCTTGTTCTTATTTAATTTATACTATGATCATGTCTGAATTACTCAATGTTATTCAGCTCTTATCATATGATTCTATAACATTCTTTATCTTTATGTGTATTTTATGTTTGACTATGCTGGCTTATTCCTGTGCTAGCCGGGTGTCTTCTATAAAGAGGCACATGGTAGCCCTGGCCAATGTGACTCAGTTGATTGAACATCGTCTCATGCACCAAAAGGTCACTAGTTTGATTCCCAGTCAGGGAAAATGCCAAGGTTGCAGACTTGATCCCCAGCAGGGGACATGTAAGAGGTAGCTCATCGATGTTTCTCTCTCTCATCAATGTTTCTCTCTCTCCCTCTCCTTCCCTTTCTCTCTCAAGTCAATATAAACATATTTAAAGAGGTGCATGATAAATGTTAATTAATTGATGAGAAAAGTTGGAAAATCCATAGATGGAGGAACTGGCCAAATTAGGAAAAATTGCTATCCCAGTTATGTTGACTGTGAAACAAATTATCCTCCAAATTACTGGTTTAAAACAATCATTGTATTATGCACTAAGATTCTATTGGTCAGGATTTTGGAAAAAGCCCAGTGGGGCTTCTTCTCTCTG
This sequence comes from Murina feae, assembly GCA_004026665.1. NCBI lineage: Eukaryota > Metazoa > Chordata > Mammalia > Chiroptera > Vespertilionidae > Murina > Murina feae. The sequence goes on from PVJC01027939.1 coordinate 13,181, forward strand.
CTCCATAATGATGATGATCTCAGTGGGAAAGGCCCTATGGCTCAGTGGCTGGAAGAGGTGTTCAGCCTTGTCTGGTGTTACCTGTTAAATTAGAAAAAGTTAAAAATGCATCTTTATACAAGTATTATTAGGATTATATTTAAATAACCAAATAATTAAGGTGATCATACAATTGATCATCTAAGTTTAGACAGTTTTGAGGGTAGAAGGAGTTACTAATAATCTCCAGGATAATATATAAAATCCAGGCCTATGCTGAGGAGGCCAGAACTTTTGGATACACTACTAAGAATACAATCTGTAATAATATACTGATTTTTAAATGTTAACATTATTTATTTATTATACAATACATAAGATGATACATGGTTTTTAAGAATGTAAGGGAGATTATATATTACTGTAGAAGGGTTTATAACTCATAAAAGGACACCTAAACTAGATTGTGCTATATTAATCCAATACCTTCATTTCACAAATAATGGTCCTAAATAGGCTAAAAGACATTACTAATGTACTGCAGCCAAGTGAGAGGAAACTTTCATGACCCTACAGTGCACCTGTTTTCTCAATGGTGGATGGTAATTACAGGCAAATTCACAACTTGGCTCCAAAGAATGAATCTAAGAATTAAAAACAATTTTTAAAAGTAATTCATAAAACTTTAATAGTTAATGTGAAATAACTAGTCCTTTTAATAAAAATCATGAAAAAATTCTTATTAATAATATTCTAAGGGTTTATACCACACTTACTCATAGAAACTCCCCTATCAATACCAGTGTCAGGAAACAGTACCAAGGGCACCAGGAGTGGGAAAGAAATGTCTGAACTGACAACTTGGAAGTTCCTCATGGCAACAAGTTGATGCACATGTTTCTCTCTTCTCTTTCTCTCTTTCCCATGTCCCCTCCCTTCTATTCTGTCTGAAAATAAATGGAGAAAATGACCTTGAATGAGCATTAACAATGACAAATTTAAAATGATCTCCAGGAATACTTTGAAAGAATGTGTAAAAATATAGATTAGTAATAAAGAAAATATGAAACTTTGAAAAGCTTTGTAATGAGTTAACAGCCATTTAAAAGTTCTCATTAGCATTTGATAACCTTTGCAGTTGGCGAAGTGCTGCTCTGAAGATTCTATTGTTATGTACAATTAATAAAATGGGGAAGAATTAAAACTCTATCCATCAGAAAATTGCTAGTTAGTAGGACAGGGATTAAGAATATAATTGTAATTTGGGAAAAGACATTCATAATTTAAAGGTCAAGGTGGTTCACCTCTTCAAAACTCGTGTAACAGGGAGTTCATAATGCAGATTATAGCTTTTATTAGCTATGCAAGAGGGAAACTTCACCTCAGAGCATACAGACTTCTATAAGAGAACAGACAACCTGTTTTTCCTACCTGAAAAGTTTCCTACTATTCTGCTATTTGGTCTGGTCATCACCATCACTACCATCAGACATTCAATAAATGTGTATAAAATATGCAAAAATATGTAAATAGTTATTAATGAAAACAATAATTTTCTAAAGCCCACTCCAAGTAGGAGTTCGGGACTAGATATTAACAAATAAACAAGAAAAGCCACACTTCCCAGGCCAAAACAAGGGGTTCATTGTCATCCTTAGCATCATAGTATTTATTAGCGGTTATAAAATATAAAACATTTCTTCAAATTTCTCCTAACACTAGAGGCTCAGTGCATGAAATTCCTGCATGGGTAGGGTCCCTAGGCCTGGCCGGCAATCAGGGCTCATCGGAGCCTTCCTTCTGACTGCCAGATGGGGCCTTCCTTCTTTCTGCGCTGCCCCCTAGTGGTCATTGCATGTCATAGTGAGCAATTGATCTCCTGGTTGAACTCCCACAGGGAAAATTTGCATATTAGGCTTTTATATAGAGAGATTAATCCCACCATAAGATCATAAGGGCCCTACCCTGATAAGCCTCATCTAAAACTAATTATTTCCCAAAGACCCCACTTTCAAGTATCATCTCATTGAGGTTAGGGCTCCACCAAATGAATTTGGGAGAAACAAATATTTAGTTCATAACAACAGGTCAAATCCAACACAGCGGTAACTCTACTTTGCTATGGTGAGGAGTTCATTATCACACAACCATATTTTTAATTTCTCTTTTGATAATTTTGTATCATATTTTCCTACATTGCTTTATATCATTACATATCTATGACTCCCTGCTTCAGGAAAGCTATTTTAAGATTGTTATAGAATAAATTTGTTGCAAAGACCGCTTTCCTAGAACTCAAATTTGGGATTAATAAAAGCTGGGAGATAGCAACACTGTCCTCAAATGTGGGCAAACAGGCCTTGTACTTCAGGGACCTCCACCGTTTGAAGTACTGTCCTTTCTTATACAGAGATAAGAAAGATGTTATAATCCATCTCCTTCCCCTCCTAGACTATCCATACAGTACAATTTCCTCAGCAGTGCATTTCCAAAGTCCAAGCTTCACTGACTAGGACAATAGTTAGAAGATTCTCAACACAGGTTGAGTGTCTGCCCCCCCCCCAAGAGGGAGGTGACCACAGTGGCAATCAGAGGGCAGGGCTGGTCAGCAGGCAGCATCAGGCCACCAGCCAAGGTGGGTGCCAGCGGGGGTCCTCCAATTGCCCTGCCTGCTGGTCGCCCCACAGATGGCCATGATCACCGACCAGGACAAGGGAGCCTATCTACTCTAATAAAAGCATAATATTGAAATTGACCCTTTCTTCGGGACACCTAAACCACGCCCATCAGCCAATCAGAGCTACTGTATGCAAATTAGCCCAGCCAAGAAGGTGGAGGCTGCAGCGCCAGGAGAAGCCACAGACCCGGCCCAGCAGGGCAGACTGAAGACCTCTGCCCTGAGATTCAGGTGGCAGCCGCAGGTGGGAGCAGCCAGCTGTCCCCTAGGCTGCGGGGCTTGGATCTTGGGGCACATGGAGGCCTAGCGAGCCCACATTGCAGTCCAGGGGAGACAGAAGCTGTGCCATTGGTGGATGGTCCAGGGGTGGAGGTGCTCCTGTTTTGCAGCTACAGTGCTGGGGCTGCATGGTCAGCTCCCACCTGGCTGGGGCTGAGCCCTGAGCTGGGGGTTAATACCCCCTCCCCATGGAAGCTTTAATGAAGGAAGGAGGGCTGATCCCTCTCTCTCTCTCTCTCTCTCTCTCTCTCTCTCTCTCTCTCTCACACACACACACACACACACACACACACACACCCTCCTGGGCCCACTCTCTCACTGGCTCCATTTTCTCTGCCACAGAGGCAGGGGTCACCCTTCAGAGCTGGGGTGAACCCGAGGGAGCCAGGAGATGGAGAGAGAGGCAGGGGCGGGCAGAAGGAGCAGCAGTCCGGGAGAGTTTGAGGGGAAGTAACTAGGTGGGGAAGGGGTGGAACAGGATGAAGGGAAGAACTTTATAAAAGAGTCAGTGGACAGCAGAGTTAAAAAAAGAAGATGTATGAGGAAACTGTAGGGCCTATAGTGAAAACCAAGTATAGTTGTGTACTGGGGACAGATTTTAAAAGAAGTTAGAAAAGAAAAAAAGATAAATGATAGTGAATAATTAGGCAGGTAGATAGATAGGTATTAAAATAGTGGCAGTAAGTAGAGAAGAATGTATGGCAAAGGTAGGATGAGAGAAAAAGAGGGAGGAAAGAAAAGTTATAAAGGGGGAGCTGGTAGAGCTTAAAAGGAGAATGGGAAGAAGGAAGGAATGGGGGAGGGAGCAAAGCAGGTCAGAGGGAGGAAGTGAAGAAAAAAATTAAGGTGGGAAGGGAGGAAAAGGGGAGGGTGAGCAGGGGTAAAGATAAAGGAAAGAAGGAATGTGGGAAGGGAAGGAGGGTAGTAGAAAAATGGGAAGAATGATGATGGAACAGAAGTAGGAAATAAGGAGGAAAGAAAAGTTTATAAATGACGAATCAGTAGGAAAAGTGTTACATAAAGGAGAAAAATTGTGTGAGAGGAAGAAGCCAATAAGGAAGTCAAATACAGTTGTGCGTGAAGGGGATAAGATTAAAAAAAGAAAGTTAATGGGGGTGACCAGGCCGGCAGGGGAGGGCAATTAGGGGATCAGGCAGGCAGGCAGGCAGAGTGGTTAGGGCAGGCAGGTAGGTTAGTGGTTAAGAACCAGAGGACCCGGATTGTGAGAGCCCCCAAGAACTCCATATTGGAGAGGGTGCAGGTCAGGTTGAGGGACTGCTCCCCTGCCCCCTGTGAATGAATTTCATGCACTGGACCCCTAGTCCTATATATTGGGAAAAGTCTCTTAGATTTAAAAATTAAAACCTGGCAAGGCTAATTTAATACTGAGAAAAAAAAACAGGATGATGCAGCGATGACGTGCACTCTGGCTTACACATTTTATGGTCAACCCTGATTCTGACATTTATAACTATACTAGGGGCCCGGTGCACAAAAATTTGTGCACTCGGGAGGTCCATCAGCCTGACCTGTGCCCTCTCACAGTCTGGGACCCCTCTGGGGATGTCCACCTGCTGGTGTGCCTGGTCAGCCTGGGTGAGGGGCTGATGGCTGTTTGCAGGCTGGCCAAGTCCCCCAGTGTGGATCCTCACCCCATTGGGGTGTGGCCAGCCTGGGTGATGGGCTGAGGGCTGTTTTCAGACTTTCAAACTGCCCACAGTCCCTTCAGGTTTTGGGTCCCTACTGGGGTACCTGGCCAGCCTGGGTGACGGGCTGAAGGGCGCTTTCAGGCTTTCAGTCTGCCCACAGCTCCCATTGACCCAATGTCCCAGCAAGGCTGGCTAGAAGCAGGTTCCTGGGGTTTGTTTATCTTGTATAATTGATACACTGTTCCTTTAAGCTGAGGCCTAGGCAGGTAACGAAGCCTCCTCTCTGCTTCAGCTCTGGCTTCTATAATGAAACACTGTTTCCCTTAGAAGTAAGGCCCGGCCTTCTGTTTGCTTCAGCTTCTGATACTTCTAGGATTGAAACAATGTTGCAAATACATTGTTCCCTGGAGCGGAGAGATCCCAGGCGGCCCGCAAACAGTTTCACTCCTGCTGCAACAGAAACTGCCTGTTTACTCAGCTCCCTGAGTGCCGGCCTCCATGTTGGCTGGGTTAATTTGCATACAGCCACTCTGATTGGCTGGTGGGCGTGGCTTAGGCATCCCAAATGGATGGTCAATTTGCATATTATGCTTTTATTATATAGGATGACAAAGCCAATTACTTAACTTCTCTTTGTTTCAGTTTTTCTCCCTGTAAGATAGGGAAAATGGTACTACTGCCTCAGAAGGATCTTGTTATGTATTACTTTTTATAATCAGGGCAAAAAAAAATGTAGCTGCCTATATAACAGCAAGATTCCTTTCACCTGTATGAAAAGTATGGTCACTGGTGCATGTAGCATTCCAGATTGAGAGAAGGATGTCTGACTGCCAGTTTAGGCATGACATCTCAAATTTTTCTAATGTAGTACTATGGCCTTTTCTTGGAATATGGGTCATCTGGTTTTGCTGTGTCTCTGTTACAGAAACCACCTTACACATTTCTAGTTGTTTTGCTTTTAAAGTAAAAAGACAAAGACATATTTAAAGCCATCATTGTGTAGAGTTTTAGATTGCTATGATTTTTTCTATACAGTTTTTCCCCTTTAATAGTTGTCTTTTCAACACCTAATTGGACAGATTTTTTTAGCCACCTAAATTTATTGTGCCTTTTCATAACATTAAATTTAGTGGCTATAAAATCAATAAGCCTCTCTTTTTTGTATTCATATTTCATAATGGATATAACTGAAAGTGTGTAGTAAAAAGGATAGTATAGGAGAACCAAGATGGCGGCATAAGGTATATACCTAAATGCGCAGCCTCCCACAACCACATTAAAAAATACAACTATAAAGCTAAATGGCCATCCTTCAGAACCAAGGTAGTGGAAGCTTTATAACTAGAAGGAAAGAGAAGGAGTGCATAGAGACGAAGTAGAAGTTCTCAGCACCAAAACTGAAAGGTACGGATGAATGCGAAATGGTGGCAGCGCAGGCAAAACAGTGGTGGTGGCGGCACCTGAGTCAGCAGCTTGTAAGGGTTTACAAGATCCAGGGTCACACTGAACTAGGTGCAGGCTGTCTGGCAATGGGGTGGAAGACGAGTGGCTTCTAGCAGAGCTGTTCGCAGTGATCACTGACGCAGAACTCAGAGACTCGGGAACTCAGGGGCATGCAGATGCCAGGGTGTGGAGATGCCAAAACCGGGAGAAACCGTGGAGCCAGCTGAGGGGCAGCCATCTCAGGTTTCTCCGCCCCGGTGGTTCTGAGGCCCCACCCCACCCAATTTACAACCCCACCCAAGCTGTGCTCCTGTCTGCCTGCAGCCTAACCTAATAGAGTGTAGCTGGGACAGAGAACACCACTCTATCAACATAGGGAAGCAGCCAAAATGCAGAGACAAAGAAACAGATCACAAATGACAGAAATGGAGGAAAGCAAATGACTGGATATAGAGTTCAAAACCACGGTTTTAAGGTTTTGCAAGAATTTTCTAGAAATTGCCAATAAATTTAGTGAGACCCTCAACAAATCTAGCAAGACCCTCGAGGATATGAAAAAGGACCAAGTAGAAATTAAGCATACACTGACTGAAATGAAGAATATTATATAGAGATCCAACAGCAGAATCAAGAATCAAATTTGCAAGAATCAAGTCAAAGATTTGAAATACAAAGATGCAAAAAGCACTCAACTAGAAAAGAAAAAAGAATCCAGAAGTGTGAAGATAGTGTAAGGAGCATCTGGGACAACTTTAAGCGTACCAACATCAGAATTATAGGGGTACCAGAAGAAGAGAGAGAGCAAGATATTGAAAACCTATTTGAAGAAATAATGACAGAAAACTTCCCCTACATGATGAAAGAAATAGACTTACAAGTCCAGGAAGCACAGAGAACCCCAAACAAAAGGAATCTAAGGAGGACGACACCAAGACACATCATAAATAAAATGCCAAGGGCAAAAGACAAAGAGAGAATCTTAAAAGCAGCAAAAGAAAAACAGTTAGTTACCTCCAAGGGAGTACCCATATGACTGTCAGCTGATTTCTCAACAGAAACCATGCAGGCCAGAAGGGAGTGGCAAGAAATATTCAAAGTGATGAATAGCAAGAACCTACAACTGAGATTACTCTACCCAGCAAAGTTATCATGTAAAATTGATGGTCAGATAAAGAGCTTCACAGACAAGAAAAAGCTAAAGAAGTTCATCACCACCAAACCAGGATTATTTGAAATGTTGAAGGACATTCTTTAAGAAGAGGAAGAAGAAAAAGGTAAAAATAAAAATTATGAACAACAAAGTGACAACAAATACATATCTATCAACCAGTGAATATAACAAGTCAATATAAATATCTGATGAACAGAATAAACCGGTGAATAGAATAGAAGTAAGGGCATTGAAAGGGAATGGACTGATATTTCTCAGGGGGAAGGAATGTGAGAGGTATGGGAAGAGACTGGACAAAAATCTTACATCTATGGATGAAGACAGTGGTGGGGGTAAGGGCATGGAGTTGAGGGGGGACCAGGTGGAGGGGAGCTATGGGGGTTAAAAAAAGGAACATCTGTAATAACCTGAACAATAAAGATTTAATTTTAAAAAAGTATAGTATAACTGGCATATACCAATTTGGTAACAAAGTTAAACTTAAGTAACTAACCCTTGGTAAGCCATCAACAAGTCAGGTGATGTGTAGGGGTCCCAGGGTGCAACAGAACATCCCTAAGCACTATTCAGACTTTCCAGTGTCTGGCTTTCTTTGGTTGGATTAGCTGATATGCCCCATTCCCTTTTGAATACATAGACAGATGATCATGGCTATTAGATTCCTAGACTGTTTCATTAACCCCTAATGTACCCAAATAGTATACTATCAATATACTTCAGCTATAGCTAACTAAAATGTATGTCTTTTTTTTTCTAGTGCAGAACATATTTTGAGTACACACTTAACACATATTTCAGCTTTTCAATAGTAGTTCTGACTAGCAGTGATATTTGAGATCAGAAGGAAAGAAAGATATTCTAATAACTTATAAACTTGGTACCTTTGCATAAATGAGGCCACCAAACTCTCTCAACAGTCTGATAAGGCCAGACACAAAAGAGTTCATACTTTATGATTTAATTAATATGAAATTATAAAAACTAATAAAAATGAAAAAAATCAAATGAGTGGTCACTTTAGGGGATAGTGGGTGTTTTATTGAAAAGGAGCATGAGTGAATTTTATATGTATACAAAGGGCATTTACCCTGGGAAAAAGGAACTTCAGATCAACCATCTCTTAAGAATGGTAGAAAGGAAGAAAGAAAACTGGGCACCAGCTCAGTCTATTTATCTGTTTATCTAGCCTGAACTCACCTTAGACAAAAGGTTGTTGTCTATTGCATTGTTTAACTTCCTGGAGGGGAAGTTAGAACATGAATAAAGAATGATTTTTTTTGTTCCAAAAGAGACCATGGTCAGAAATACTCAGGCCAATGGATATCCTTCGGTGGCTAACAATGGGCCTTCCTCTTAGTCCTTTGAAAGTCAAGAGAGCGGGAGAGAATAACAACTCGATGATTGACAGATCCACACAACAGCTCTGAACACCTGTGCTGGCTGGCCCTCCGGCCCACTGTTTCATTCAGGTGCACCTTTTGGAAAATCTAGGTAATCTGACCCTCTCCATTTCATTACATCTGAAATACTTAATTTCATATGTAATAATAATAACAGTATTATCAATTCTTCATAGAGCTTTTAGTTTGCATCAGAGAATAATCACTTTATATGGATTATCTCACCTGATCTTCCTAACAATCTAGTGTGGGATATACTATTATCACCCACATTTTTTTAATGGAAAAATGAGAATCATATAGTTTAAATAACTAGCCCAAGATTGTCTACCTAACAAGAGATAGAACCTGGATTATGGCTCATGCAATTTGACTCTAGCAGCACATTATTAACTACTGAGAAGTAAGTTGATTAATACTCTAGAGCAGTGGTTCTCAACCTTCTGGCCCTTTAAATACAGTTCCTCATGTTGTGACCCAACCATAAAATAATTTTCATTGCTACTTCATAACTGTAATGTTGCTACTGTTATGAATCGTAATGTAAATATCTGATATGCAGGATGGTCTTAGGCGACCGCTGTGAAAGAGTTGTTCAACCTCCAAAGGGGTAGCGACCCACAGGTTGAGAATTGTTGCTCTAGAGGGAGCCAGGGAAAATGTGAACAAAGTAGCATTATAGTTAGTACTAGGGGCCCGGTGCACAAAAATTTGTGCACTCGGGGTGGAGGGGGTCCCTCAGCCCGGCCTGTGCCCTCTGACAGTCTGGGACCCCTCAGTGGATGTCCTATGATGGCCCCAGTCTGCCAGGCGCCTTTTGTGTGTGTGTGTGTGTGTGTGTGTGTGGCCACTGGGGACCTGCCCCCAGCTGCATCTGAGGCCCGGAGCAGTCTTCCTGTGTGTGTCTACCTGATGGGGACCTGCCCCCAGGCACACCATCAAGGCTTGGAGCAGGCACCCCCTCTATGTTGATCTCTCAGACTCTTGCCCTCCCCTGCATGTTGTTCTCTTTTTTGAGCTGTGGCCAGGGCTGGTGCTGCCTGCCTCCCAAGCTTGCCTACTGCCCATCTTCCTCCAGCCACCAGAAAGCAGGGAAAACCCCGCCTCATGGTCAGGCCAGCCTTTTCCTGCTCCCTGATCCCCGGAA
>PVJC01027940.1:0-22905 GCA_004026665.1 Murina feae
GAGGCCAGGAGACTGGGCATAGGAGAGGCCAGGAGACTGGGCATAGGAGAGGCCAGGAGACTGCGCATAGGAGAGGCCAGGAGACTGCGCATAGGAGAGGCCAGGAGACTGAGCATAGGGGAGGGAGACAAGGTGAGAGAGAAAGGGGGCTCTTAGTGCACTACAGGCACTTAGGATTACTGGTTCTCCCCGAGTGAGATGTGGGGCCACCGCACATTTCTGAGCTGAGCAGAGAAGTGACATGGCTCACATGTAAAAGGCTCACTCTAGCTGCTGTGTTGAGAGCACAGCTACGTGGGTTCTGTACTAATTTGCTAATTTTCATTTTAAACATGCATATGTGTATGTACAACATATATAACTCAAAAAATAATTTAAAAATAAATAAGTAACCCTCAACAGCTTGCTACAAAATTAAGTCATGGCAGCATGCCCACCTTGTCTGAGGCCAGGCCCCATGGGAAGCCAAAATGGCCCAGGGCTTCACTTCTCAATTTTAATTTCAGCCTTTCAGATACAAGATGTCCAAAGGGGAGTCCGGAGGGGACAGAAGAGAACGTGAGACAAATCCCAATTGCAATGTGTTGCTTGAGCATTCGAAGTAGACCTCACAGTTGGGATCAGAACATAGCACTCTATTTCATTCCTATGGATATGTGTACCCACATCCATTCACTTTTTAAATTAGCTAGCTCTCCAAAGTCCTGCTAGCAGGGAATATTATCCAGTTGTCCTATTTTTCCTATGCCTTGAAAGAGAAAAGTGTAGCAAAATTGGGGTTCTTGAGGCAGCCCAGAGCTGAGCTGGACACCAGTCCATGTCTGGGTGTAAGCCCTGCTCTCTCCCTGTGTGAGAGCCAGCACAGGCCAATTGAGCAGGATGAGGTGACCTGGGGTGGGGGGTGGGCTGGGAATCAAGTTCATCTCCTCCTCAGCCCATTTGTGAATTCTCTCTATAATTGCAGAGTAGGCATAGACCCACACTCACTACCCCCACGGGCCCTGGTTCCTGCTTGCACACTTGGAGGTAGAAGCACGTGCATTGCTGGACATGACTGATCATGACTTCTTCCTAATCTTGAGCTGAGCTCTGCCTCCCAGAAACATCTCTCCCCTGGCCTTACCTCTGTCCTCTGAATTTACCTGGGGTCATCAGCTTTGCCCTCCACGTAGAAAAATACACCTTAATGTTTCTAAAGGAGGAGTAGGTGAGACTCACTTTGGCCTACCTTTCTCCCCTACCTCTCTGCAGTCTGACCCAGGCAGCTCCCACTGGTCTGCAGAAAGCGCTCTCCTGAACAGAATCTCTTCTCACCTCTCTCTGGCCCCGGCACACTCCAGCCATCCCTCCAGGTGGCTTAGAGGGCATTTCCTTGACAAAACACCCTCCCCACCTTGTCCAGCAGAGGGCCGCTCCCCACCTACATCATGGGCACTTGGTGGGCATTACCTGCAGCTCCCTCTCAGGGAACAGAGATTTGGTGGGACTTGCCTGGCTCCTGTCTCCACACTCCCGACCAGATGGAAAGCTTCTCATGGGCAGGAACTACCTTGCTATCCTCCAGCCCTTTCACAAGGATGAACATACAGCTGATACTGAATAAGTATATGTTGAGTGGATTAATTAATTAATTAATTATTGATGGGATCAACTGGGTCCCTGTCCATTTTTACATCACTAGAATCCCACATGACAATCATTTTTAAAAGGCAAGTGAGACGGTGGCCATGGCAGGAATGTTTAATACAACTGGGACACTGGACTGATTTTATGGGCCCCGATGTTTCCGTTAGATAAAAGCTGCCAAACCTTACCTGAAAACCCCAGTTATGCCCAGACCCAGCCAATGTCACATTTTCAACTTGACTATGTTGTTCTAAGCTGTAAATTTCCCAACTTAGCGAAGAGTGACGCAAAGTCTCACATCTGTGGTGAATTAGTTTAAGGGCCCTTGGACCTATGAGCACATGGCAGCTGTAATACTGGCAATGAGACCTGAGGAGAAGTCAGCCTGGTTCTGAAATATAATACTCCCAAGTATACTAAAGACAAGGGAATGGAAAGTGACAGACATTATGCCCTGGGAAAACCAGGAGCAGTGGGGGCCAGAGCAGGGCAGCCCCGGATTCACACGGAGGAGGCCACCGTCAGGGGCCTGGATCTCTGTATTCCCATCAGCCTCAGAAGAAACTAAAGAGATGCCCCTGCTTTGCTTTCTTTCCTTGTTGAATGAAACAAGATTTATCCCATGAGGCGAGGTGAGGGATTGGAGGAGGGGAAGGGGGTGGCGGGGGAGAGGTCAATGGGGGAGAAAAGGAGACTCATGTAATACTTTAAACAATAATTTAAAAAAAAAAAAAGATTTATCCCATGGCCAGGTGACATCACGGAGAGTCCTATGCCTACTGCCTTCTCGACTTTTCCCAGACATTTTTTAACATAAGAGGGCCCCATCTCAACTCAGGAAGCACAGATGGTCCAAAAGGGATTTTGTCTCTGACAATGGGCAGGGGCTCAGCTGACAACCCACGTGCTGAGGGATATCACTGAATAGCTTCCGTTTATGGTGTTCTCCCTTGGGGCCAGGCAATAGACAAAGCACTGGACACATCTTAGCTCATTTGCTCCTCATAGCAACCTGTCATATAGGTGTTGTTGTCTGCGTTTTATGTGGGAAAGTTGAGGCTCAGAGAGATGAAAATAGGTGATTTTGCCACCTAGGCAGTGGCAGGGCTGGAATTCAAACCCTGGGCTGCCAGGACACCAACAGAATTTGCCCTGAGTGAGGAGAACACACACACACACACACACACAAACACACACACACACAGAGGCAAGATAGTTAAACCCCAGACTAAGGGAGCAGAGGATGGAGGTACAGACCTGAGTGGCCCTCTGAGAGGAAGCACATAGGCAGGAGAAGGGTAGAGGCTCCACTGAGGTGAGCCTTAAAGGTGCAGGAGTCCAGCTCTGGCCTGTGTGGACAATCTCCCCTGACTCTGTCTAACTGCAGGGCCAGGAAAGTCACTCCATGTGCCTCGCCCACAAGAGGCGCTCAACAATTACTTATCAAGTTCACAACAAATACAAATAACACCACCATTTGGTTTCTATCTCACTGACGTAGTGAGCCCTGATAACTGCCATCCAGGGCCTAGCCTGGGAGGTTCCGCTCCTTGATGCCGACCATCTGAAGGGCCCCCCCCTTCTGCACACTGTCCTCCAGGACGTAGCACAGGCCTCCAAAGCCAGCACTCACTTTCCTGAAGCGTCACAGAGATGTCTGGCTCCGAGTATGAAGTCCCCCCCGCCGGCCTGGCACTCGGTCCCTTGCCTCCAATTACTCCCACCATCTCCCATGGACACTCACCCTCCAAGCCCAGGCGAAAGATGAAAGAAATGGGGAGAAAGCTCACGGCTGATGGACTCTGTCATGTCCCAGGCCACATCACTGACCTGTGGGCTGTTGCCACGTCTTTCTCTTTGGCTCTTTGTCCAGTGGTATTGGTAGGCGGGCAGAGCTTTCCTCTCTACTCCATAGCCATCAACCAGCTTGTTCAGTGGTAAAGCGTTGTCCCTGTACCCTGGGGCCCAGGTGCGCCTAGTCGTGCATAGCTGGCAGCCAGAGATCTTCATTAGCAATCAGGAGGGAGGGGAGGAAATTTAAATGAGTCTTAGGGGATTGGAAAACTATGTGGTGAAATGTTTCTAAGCATTTTATGCTTCATACCCGTAAATTTCTGGGGCCATGTGTGCTAACAGCTTTTGATTTATGATGTCTTTATTTTTGCATTGTATTTAAGCCAAATTATGAAAAGGTAACAAGAGCAAACAGAGGCTTTTAAAAAACGCTTGGAGATCCATCATGGGGTTAAGCCCTTTCTGTCAAGCTTTGCCACCACTTTGTAAAACAAGGCCTCTGGTGCTGACAGCCGAGGAGCTAATTGGTATTGGACGCCAGCCGACCAGGGGCCCTGCTCTTCTAAGAAACATTTTCCTCCCCTCTCCCAGCCCCCTGCCTCCAGTAAGACCTTTTAATGGCTGCGAGGGCAAGGAGGAAAGCACGCCTTGGGTAAATGTTGGGGGGCCAGGTCTCACTCAGCTGCCTTGCCAAAGAGATATTCCCAGGACCTGTAATTAAAACGCCTATAGTCCAACCAATATGCTCCCATCCAATTGCCCGGGGGTTGCAAGGCTCCCTGCTAATGCTGAATGTAAATTAATAAAACGCTGTGTCAGCCTTTCTTAACCCATTACGGTGTTATTGTCATGTTTATTTGCACAGTTCCCTGTAGGACACTAGTTGGAAATCTAACAAGTGAGTTAAGCTCTCTCCTCAGCTATGCTTGCCATCTCCCCACGTGGCACCCATAAACTTTGCAGTTTGTGCTCAGAGCAACTCCTCCCCATCCCCAAGACAAGCCATCAGGGTTCTGGCCGTGGATGGAGACATTCTCTCAAACTGTAATTATCTTCCATTTATGCTACCATAAAATGACTAGGTTGTTTGTTTCAAAGAACAGCTCCATTATCTTAGTTACTATTTTAAAAAAAGTTAAACTATGGCATTTCCATAAATTAAATCCAGTCTGAGGGGAAAACAAACACAAACTTCCCCTGTAGTGATGTTGTAAATCACATTAGCCTAATTGCTTGATATCAGAATTAAGTTTCCTTTTGCCATCTCCCTCAATTATTCCTTTCCCACTTTGTGTCTGTCTGGATGCCTGCTTCCACACTCATTGCAGGAGATATATTTTACTTAGAGTAATAGAAGTTTGAATGAAGACAAAAACAAAACAAAACCAAAAAACCCCACCTCTTTGGAATGTTTGGGAAGGAAAGATATATCAGTGTTAAAATTTTGTTCTTGGCAACCACATGGACATACACTGATACCTTCCTTCTTCTTCCACAAGTCATTCAGCAAGAGAAGGTTAAGGATCTAAAAGCCCTATAAAGAGGGGGCATAGAGGATGTCTGTGTGAAGAATCAGGGTCAGGGAAGTCATGTGTAAGCCATGTCTTGAAAAGCACACAGAATCTTGTCACCTGGAGAACTGAGGGAAGATAATTCCAGGACACAGAAATAGAAAGTGAAAAAATGCAGAGGCTGTGTGAATGTATGGGAAAGGGCATACATTCTGTGGCCTTTTCTTATTTCTACTTTTCCATCTAATCTAATAAAAGAGAAACATGAAAATTGGTGTCACACCACTATACCCCAAGCCACACCCACCAGCCAATCAGAGTGACTATATGCAAATTAACCCAACCAAGATGGCTGCCAGTAGCCACGGAGCTGGAGCAAGCAGAAGGCTTGGTTGCCCCTATGATGGAGGAAGCCAAGCTTCTGGCCTGCCCTGGCCAGCTGTGGCCTCCACTCAAGGCAACAAAGTTTCAATTATAGAAGATAAATAAATCCCAGATACCTGCTTCCAGCCAGCCTCACTGGGAGCTTGGGTTGCTGGGGGCCATGGCTAGCCTGCAAACAGCCATCAACCCCTCACCCCGGATGGCCACACCCTCATGAGGTGAGGGTCCCTGCTGGGGGGCTTGGCCAGACTGCAAACAGCCATCAGCCACTCACCCAGGATGGCCAGGCACCCCAGCAGGACCTCCCATCCTGAAGAGGTTGTGGCCAGCCTGAAAATGGCCCTCAGCCCCTCACCCAGACTGGCCAGGAACTCCAGCAGGACCCCCACCCTGATCTTGGACACCCTTCAGGGCAAACCAGCCAGCCCCCACCCATGCACCAGGCCTCTATCCTATATAAAAGGATAATATGCAAATTGACCCTAACAGCAGAATGACTGGGAATGACTGGTCACTATGACACGCACTGACCACCAGGGGTCAGACGCTCAATGCAGGAGCTGCTCCCTGGTGGTCAGTGTGGCTCTGCTCAACCACAAGCCAGGCTGATGGCTGCCACTACAGTGGCGGTGGTGGGAGCCTCTCCTGCCTCCTCAACAGTGCTAAAGATGTCTGACTGCAGCTTAGGCCTGCTCCCTGCTGGCAAGTGGACATCCCCTGAGAGCTCCCGGGCTGCCAGAGGGATGTCTGACTGCCAGCTTAGGCCCAATCCCCTGGGGAGCAGGCTTAAACCAGCAGGTGGACATCCCCTGAGGGATCCCAGACTGCGAGAGGGCACAGGCCAGGCTGAGGGACCACCCCCCCAAATGCACAAATTTTTGTGCACCAGGCCTCTAGTATGTTTATAATATATATGATGCACTAATATAGTTGTACGTATGTAATTATGAATACACATGTATTGGAGATGTGCACTCAAGAGTTGTTTAGAATGAAAAACACTGTCCAAACATTTGGCAACCGTTGATGTAAGCAATGGAATCTCTCTGAGATATTTAAGCAGTTGAGTGACTAGAGGGAGATCTGTGTCTTACAGAGATGACCTTGGTGTGGTGCATGAGGTAGGTGCATGGAGGGGGGACTGTAGGCAGAGAGGCAGGCTGGAGACCATGGTTATGATCCAATGAAGGGGCTGAGGAAGGCCTGGGCACGGGCAGCAGGGGATGGAGGGAGAAAGAAGTGATGTGCAGGGAACTCTTGGAAATAGCATCTATTAGGACTTGGTTTTCAGGTTAAAGGCATGGCATGAGGAGAATTGGGGATTCTGAGAGTTGGATAGCTGAGAAAGCAGTTTGCATGAAGACAGAATAAAGGAGAACGAGACGATGTGGGGAAGTGTGCAAATGATGGGTCTGATTTTGAAAATGAGTTTAGGGTGCCTATGAAACATGTAGATGGAGATATCCAAGTTGAAATTTCAACCTGGAACTCGGGTAGCTAGTCAAGCAAGCCTTTGGGTACATAACCCCTTCACATAATCACCTGTTTCTGTCCATATATCCCTAATCCATCCAGGAAACCTGGAGAGCTCCTTACTATGCCAGGCCCCACACTCACCTGGTTGGGGGAGGGGCAGTTAATAAGCAGAGGTCATTCCTGGCTAAGGCAGAGCCCTGATGCTAGCCACCCGGGGCATGGGGCCCTGCACTGGAGGCTCACACAACAATCTCAATGCCATCGCTATCAGGGGAGGAATCCAAAGCCAAGGGCACTCGCTCTCACAACCTCTCACTGGGGCCTTCCCTACACTGCCTACCACTCGGGACCCAGAATCCACTGGAAATCTTCAGTCGGGGGCATTGGGTAGGGTGTAGGTAAAGAAAGCCACCAACAAAGGCCCAAGACAACCTCTGGAGAGCCATGATGACCCTCCTGGTGCTTCCTCTCAATGCCTGCGATGTCAGCCAAAACTGTGACAGTCCAAAGTCAAAGTCAATCACACCATCAGGTATGAGTAAGCAGAGTGAGTTCTATGTTAAAAGCAATGTTTGTTCAACCTTCTCCATGCTCAAGCATCACATACTGCCTGTCTTCAAACTGGGGGTTCTAGGAAAACGTTACAGGTCAGTAGACAACGGCTTTGGCCAATGAGTCAAGAATGCAAGGTTTTTGGCCTAACCTGATCCTGAAGCAAGATACTCAACTTATGGTACCTCAGTTTCCTTGCAGTGAGGTTTGTTCATCACCTCATGGAAAAGTAATACAGTGCATCTGAACATCAGTTTTAAAACTCAGGCCACAATAATTGTTATTCATTTTCAGCAGGTTGATCTTTCAGGACTTAGAGGAAAATTCAAAATTGAAAAGTTCAAGAAAATCTAGTTAAAAGATAATAATAAGAGTAATACATTTTACTCAGATAGAATATGTATCCTCAAGACTCCCTCTGCCAACTGGTGCAAAAAGCATTTTGGGATGGGTCACTGGAAAGGTAGGGACATAGAAGGCACAGGTGAAGCTCTGTCAGGAGCATAAGCTCAGGGTTGAGACTAACTCTACCAGTACAACCCTCCTTGTTGAGTTTCATCATTTTATGGACTTTGTGAACTTGCACTGCTGGGGATGAGGAGAGAAGGGGAGATTTCAGTTGCTGTTTAAAAGGGATTTGAAGACATCAGATCACCTCCTCTTCCCCAAGGGGAGAGTTGGAACCTTCCTTGGGCACCTGGAGTGATTCTAGCAGAAATGTGACTGACCTAACATGGACGGGAATGTCAGCGTTTGCTAAGTCATAGGAGACCATGGTGAGGCACATTCGCCATTGATAGTTTACAGGGAAGTACATGAAAGCTGTTAGACGAAATCTGAAGATAAGCACTGTTATGCAATAAATTGTGTACCCCCAAGATTCCATGTTGAAGGCTTAACGAGCAATGTGGCTGTATTTGGAGACAGGGCCTCTATAGAGGCAATTAAGGTTAAATGAGGTCACAAGAGTAGGGCCCTAATCCAATAGGTAGAAGAGGAAAAAGGAGAAAGCAGGGGTGCAAACACACAGAGAAAAGGTCGTGTGAGGACAAGGCAAGGAACCACTTACAAGCTAAGGAGAGAGGCCTCAGGAAAACCCAAAGAGCTTGGACCGCTAGCCTCCAGAACTGTAAGAAAATAAATTTTTGTTTTTTAAGCCACCCAGCCTCTGGTGTTTTATTGTGGCGCCCCTAGCACACGAGAGCGGGCACTAAGACCACATTTCCTCCTCTAGTGCAGAAAACATATCACTGCTGCTTTGTTCCTATAAATATGTGATCAAAATAAACACAACTTGTGTTGTGAATGTGGTTTTCTTTGTTGCATTTTGCACTTCTTTTTGTGTCTCGTATTATTTCTGAGTCCACCTTCCCACTTCCTCTGAGACCTACACGACTCCTCCTGTCCCAGGCAGAGGCCTCCATTCCCTCGGACAGCTGCAGAGAGGTGAGGGCACACCTGGCCATGCTGGATCACAGCACTTTGTATGAACGGCCCCAATGGAAAGCCATTGGCTGTGTCTCCTTAAATCCCCCTGAGGCACCTATCGCTGATTTTCTGTTCTGCAGTAACACTTCAGGTCAAAGAGGCCTAACAGATAAAACTGTTGTTCTAAGGATTTTTATCCTACTTCTGGGGGCAGACTGGACACAAATCAGAGCAGAAAGTGGGTCTGTGAAATCGATGGTGGCACACAGCATCATCCAGACAAGCAGGGCCCCGGGGGGACCCATGGCATGAGACATGGGCTATTATAGCTCCGATGATGTCATATTGTATACATCATAGCTGAGCTCTTGGTCACCATTGAACCAGACTTAACATCAGTGAGACAGGGTGTCAAAGGACCCTGACTTCCAGGGCATACGTTTTCTCACTAGAGGACCAAGCTTACTGTGATGTGTGATGCTATGTGGGAGCCAGCAGGGACCCTGAACTGCAGCTGCAGAACTGTGGGAGCCCAGGGCACTGGCGGGAACCAGCGGCCAGCTGTGGGATGCTGGGAAATGGCCACTCCAGAGAGGACAGCTGGAAATCTGAAAGGTGGCTCAACCTTCCCCAGAATTAGAGTCACACAGGAACCCGCTCTAAAAAACTGCTCTGAAAGCTGCAGGATAACTTTCTCAGGAGAAATTATGGGAAAGACTCAGAGGATCACAATCCTGATGAACGGAACAATACCACCCAGATTTCAGCTCCAAATCCTCAGGCCAGACACACGGACAGCCTAGGGCTCGAAGGAGTGTTTACCAAACTACAGATCCTTAGATACAACCTGTGCAGCATTTGTCCAGACATCACCTCTGATGGTTAGTTTTATGGGTCAACTTGCCTGGGCCATGGTCCTGAGTGTGTCTGGGGTGTGCTCCTGAGGTTCACGTTTGGATCCGTAGGCGGAGTGAAGTAGTTTCGCCTCCCCCAACGTGGGTGGGCCTCGTGTCATCTTTATAGTCCAGTTATGACATGAGCTGATTTCTCTTACCTTACGGGTGTGAATGGGTTATGTTATCTGAGAATTTCACTTCAGGATTGGAAACAGGGAGTTAAACAGCATTTGTAATAAAAATGAGGCGGAGTCCGGCAGGACCGAGGCCTACCACTTTAAAAGAAGTTTGCTGTGGACCAGAAATGTCTTTCCAAGTGGAAACACCAGGGAATCATTTCCTTTCTGGAACCGGCTGGGCCTGGGAACAGCCCCGCGAGGCCGGCCGGCGGGAGCAGCTGGCTCAGCTGTCGGGCATGAAAGAGCTCTTTCTCCTCAGGCCTCGCAGGTGAAAGACACGGAAGCCCCGTCGGCGTTTTAAAACCAAAGGAAAGACTCAGCAAACTTCACGCTGCCATGTGACCCTCGACACGTTGTGTGATGTAACCTCAGTTTCCCTAACTGTACAATGGAGGAAAAAATAGCCCCTTCCATCTTGACTTCCTGTGTGGATTAAATCAGATAAATAAGATATAGCCTGACCAGCGCTTCCCTCGGCAGCCCTGAGCCTAGGATGCTCACTAAGTGGAGTGTGTTAGTTATCATCATTGTACAGCACTTTACAGCTTGCAAAGCCTTTTCCACCGATTGTTTCCTTTGTGCTTGACATATGTTACCCGAAGCGACCTTTCCAACCACTTCTGAAATGTTAATCCTATGATCTAAAGTGGAGGTAACACAAAGAGTGTGCAGCTCTTCCCACAACACCGTGCTGCCTCCACCATGCTGCCGTGATCTCTCCTTTAACCCTTCATTCATTCGTTCATTCGTTCATTCGTTCATCCGTTCATGCAACAAACATTTATTAGGCACTTGCTGCATTTGAGCCACTGGGCCTCAGCAGTGGGGATTGACAGGAATACCATTCCCTTGGAGGAGAAGAAGGTAGGGAGGCCCAGGATGGCCACCATACTTGTCCTGGGTCACACTGGTAGCCTTTGAACTGGCTTTTGCCACTTGAAATCTATGCTGCTCCATTTATGTTTTTCTGTGTAGCTCCAAAAGGACAAAAGGACACCCTCAGAGGAGGAAGTTACCAGAGGAGGAAGCTGGAGAAAGTTCTGCATGCAGGTGGCCTTGCTAACCGCTGCCTCCTGAGGAGGGAAGCTGTGCTGTCCGCATCCTTCGAAGACCCTGGGGATGCGCTGGAGGCTTGCCCTGGGAGAGAGCCTTCACGTCCCCGAGAGCCTTCAAAACCCATTCAATCTAGGAATCTGGGACTCACTTAGAGACCATTTCTCAGAGGACAGGCTTTTGCTTTTTACTCTTCCTATCAAATGTCACCCATTTTTGCTTCAAGTTCGTTCTTTTGTCTAGTATTTTCACCTTCCAGCTTTTGCAAAGAGGTGAGCAGCTGGAAACTGGTCTGGGATATCAGTGGCTCCATGGTCCCAGTGTAAATTCTCCCAACCTGCCCTAAATCTTTATTCTCAGGAGTGAGAGATAAAACCCCTGGAAACTGACCAATCTACTAAGTACACAAACAAAATACAGAAAAATCTTGGCAAGTGTTTCCTTCACTTTGGGTTTCCTTGACTTTAGCCGGGAAGTCATGAGACCCACACTTGTCCACTGTTTGAAATCTACAAGGACCAGCTAGGTGTTTGGCCGCATAGAATTTTTTTTTTTTCTTCTGGCATGAAAAATGTCAAACAGAGTCATGAAAACTTATCTTGTGCCCAGAACTATATATATTTTAAATGATTATGCTTCTAATTTATTCCACATTACTCTGGTCTCAGGCCAGTTAATAAGAACCCAGTTTCTTAGCACTTGACCTTTGCAGAAATTTGGGCTGATTCCAAGGAAAAAAAGTACAAGACAAACTTTTCCGAATGCCCCTTTTCCTAACTCTGCTGTGTTCTTCTTTACTGGGTTCTTGCTAACGAACTTCTAACTAAAAGGGAGGGCAACAGAGAGAAAAGACCACTCCTCTCTGCCACCACATAGCATTGGCCCCCCACACACTGCCACGTGTATCGCACACCAACCTGAGTTTCTAACTCAATTCCCTGGAAAGAGTCTATACTCACCTGGTCTCATTAAGGCAATGCACATTGTACAGCTTCTCACTGTGGGACCAATTAACCGTTTCCACATGGGCACCAAAATAACCCCACCATACAGCGTGCCCTCATTATTGATGTTAAGTACTTAATTATGTTACCGACACCCAAAATAAGAACTATATTATCACATTGTGGGTGGTGATTTCAACAGTAGAACAAGTTGGGGTGTGTTTTTCTTTCACCATTCCCAAGCTTTGTTCGTAATTTGTGCACCAAAGTCTAAAGCTATCTACAGCTTTCCACTTGAAGCGTTTTTGCAAATGAGCTGTTAAAGTGACATGACCAAATATGCTTGAGCATCTTCTAGCATCTGAAAGGGAGAGTTCCCCGTAAAAGGGGAAATACACAGATGATTGGATTGAACCCCAAATCTCATGGCAACCTCCCCAGTACAGACAACAATGGCAACAGCATGAACCTATGACCCCAGGATCCTGAAGGCTGAATAATGACAGAAATATATTCCCACAGTGGAGTCCTGTGCTGATCAATAAACCCAGTGATGTTCTTTGGGTTATACTCTTTAGTTATATCTTAATGGCTAATTATTTGATTACGCCTTGATATCACCATCAGTATCGAGGGTACTAAATCCTAAAGGACTGTGAAGGAGAAAGGTCAGCCTCTTTTTGTGGAAAGCCATAAAGAATGAGCTTGGGCCCTGACCGGTTTGGCTCAGTGGATAGAGCATCAGCCTGTGGACTGAAGGGTCCCAGGTTCGATTCTGGTCAAGGGCATGTACTTTGGTGGTGGGCACATCCCCAATAGGAGGTGTGCAGGAGGCAGCTGATCAACGTTTCTCTCTCATCCATGTTTCTATCTCTCTATCTCTCTCCCTTCCTCTCTGTAAAGAATCAATAAAATATATTTTTTTAAAAAGAATGAGCTTGGGATCGATTAGAAATGGTTAGGCCCAAATAAATCGTATAAGTTACATGACCTCCAAATCTTGTCTTCCCAAACAGAAAGTCTGAATGCCCCGGAATTGGCTTTCATCTATGTTTCTCTTTTCAGTTCTTCCTCTCCTCATTCACCAAGGCCACAGTTGCCTGTCAGAACAGGATTAAAATCCTAAGGCCAGTCCCAGAGAGCCTTGAAGGCCGCATCCATTTACTCCACAACACACTGCTGGAGGCTACCACTGGCCTGATGAGTGGACCTGGCTCCGAACACCAGAGAAAAACACACTGCTTGGTGTTCGACCCCGATTTTCTCATCAGTGATGCCCCAGGGTGACTTGTGGAAAAATGTGAAATGGGAAACAGAAAATCTTTCCTTCAATCCAAGAGAAAAAGACCCATAAGGGCTGAAAGGTGACAGCGCATGCTACAAGTTGGCTCTCTCTGAATCCTTTGTGAACTGCAGAGGGTGTAGGAAGGAGAACCATGGCCAGGGCCCCTTTCGGAAAGGCGGATGGAACACTCTCTCCTCTGAGCTTTATCCCAACACCTCTTTGTGCAGTGTCATTTCTCATGGGTTGGACGGGACCAACCAGGGTAATGCTTTGCTCTGCCCAGCTCAGCTTTTGTTTCCAGGTTTAGTACCCATCTTCACAAAGGCTGCATGTTTCTTTAAGATTACTTTTGAGTCATATGTTTTATCTTGAAAGAATGGGGGCTTTTGCTCTGTAATGACCAGCACAGAACGAAAAAAAAAGGGGGGGGGCAAAGGCTTTTGTTAACAAATATTTAGCTCTCAAAAGTTGAGTCACCATCATGGGGCTAACCAGACATCACCTCCTTTTCAAAGCACAGCGATGACGCTGTTTTTCCCTAGCCTGTTCATTTTCTCCTATTGGCTAACTCCCCTCCTGAGCTTCTGGGTCATAATCCTTACGAAGAAGAAGGCAAGGCCACTCCTGTTCAGCCCGGCCCCTTCCTCGAAGGGCACTGCTGGCTGCAGGAGAGTGCCTTCGCTTTTGAAAATCCGCAACTCTGGGACTAAGTTCCATCTATCTGACCAATAAATGCAGCTGCCAGAAAAGAAATGCACATCTGCCGCCCCACAAACAAAAGTGTAGGTAGAATGTGTCTCCGTTGGTGGGAGGGGAGGGAGGAGTTTAAACGGTTTTGTGCTACCAGATTCTCTAAAACACAACTGGTCCAACAGTGACAATGGCAACCCCAGGGAAGCTCAAGGTGTGGGTCTCAGAATATATCCCCATGACTACAGGGTGTCACACAGGCTCCGTGGAGTGACGTTTTAGCTTAGTACTACCTGAGAACAGTCACGGGGGAATAAATTCCTTTCTGTCCTAAAACAGTAGTCCACAGAGTAAGAGTCGTGAGGAGCGAGAGGTGCTTTATCTCCTCAATGGTGGCAAAGTACCTCTCCTGACTGACACATTTTCACTGATTCCAGAACACACAAGTCCTGCTTGCTGCTCCTCTCCATCCCACCCTCCTGAGGCAGGGATGTTCTTGACTGTCAGACCTGCCAGCTAACCCAGCACAGCCTTGTCACTAGCATCCCAGTCTGGCCAGGTCTCTTGGCTGAGAGAAGCAAGAGCCACCAAGGCTAACATTTGAAAACCCAGAGGGAGGAGAGAGAACTCTGACTTCTGAAGATTGACTGCACCCATCACCACTCGCCTTCCAGACATGGTGCACTGTGGCCACATAGCAGTGCCTCTTATCGGGCTGCCCCTGAATGCCACCCAGCAGTGACAGGGGGACAGAGAGAGAGAGAGAGAGAGAGAGAGAGGTCATTGTGGAGAATGCTTCTCCAAAATGCCCAATGCTCCTGTACCCCTCCAGACATTAGGGTGTGGAGGTCAGAGTAAGCCAAATTTCAAACAGTCCTGAGTGCGTCTGATATGGCCCTTCTGCCCTGCAGCTCCTCTGCTTCAAGTCGCCATCTCAATCTTGGCATCGGACAAACTGCGGTGGGAGTTTGCAGAAATGCTACAGAATGAACCTTTGCCAGAACTAAAAACAAGTCAAATATAACAACAATAAAAACAAACAAACAAACAAACAAACAAAAAACACTTAGGACCTCGTGGGTTTGCAGCCAAGGCCCTGGAACTTGGTATGTATGTATCAACAAATGCAAGACTCGCCACAGCGACACAGGAAGATTCTAGCAGAAATTTATAGCCCAGACTAGAGCAAGGCGCTCTTGCAAATGCAGAGCTTTGTTGTTGCTGTGTTTTGTTTTGTTTAGGTTGGGGGAGGGGAGCGTAGAAAAGGAAAATAAAGAGAAAGCCACAGATTTAAACGCAAGCCTAACATCTCGGAAATTCTGCCATGACTTGGGTGATCCCAATGGTCTTTGAACCTTGTCGGAAAATGTCACAATAGATGTTTGAATTAAAATCCAGTAAGTTTGCCAGAAGACCGATTGTTTAAAATTGGCAGCATTCCAGACAACTTACAAGGCTGCATACTGCCCGGGGCTGAGAGAACGGCTAATTCCAGAGCAAGTTCATTTTCACCTTGTTGATAAAGGGGTAATTTTTAAAGCTCATGGTGTGGGTTTCATGAATTATTAATTAAAATTTAGAGTAATTTACTTGACACACTAGTGGCTTCTGTCACATTATTATGCACCATCCCATTTGCGTTTTCTCCCAGGGGCTGTTGTTAATCCCCTGGCTTCTCCTCACCTGTCTCCCCTTGAGGGCAACAGAAATAATAAAAACAGGTAAAGCTCACACTAGCCTTTTGGGAAATCACAGAATTAAGAAGATGTCCAAGGAGGCACTCAACCAAAACTCATTCCTGGACAAGTCAAATATGCCACCCAAATAAAGAAATGTGTGCTCTCGGCAAATGGCCCAGCTTTCAGAAACCTCTTCTCCAACATGCTGGGCTGAATTTTATGCTCTTTGATAATTAGATGGGGAAAGTCTTTCCCGTCTTTTCTCCTTTCCCACGGCATCCCTGGACAAAAGCAGAAGGCAGGGGAAAGAGGAGCGGTGTGAGATAAAACTGGGGGCCCTGGCACCTGAGCCTCCAGCCCCACAGGGCCAATGCCGCCTCCTGCTCTCCTCAGGACGCGTGGATTGCGCTGAGCACACCTGGGTGCCAGTGTGATGCTAAGGCTCCCGGGGGTGCAGGCTGGGGTGAGCTCCTCCTGCAGAGCTCTTCCCGGGTCCCAAGGAGCGACTTCCCAGCTGTGGTCCCACCTCTGCCCGCACCCAATGCTGGCTCTCCCAGGTCTTAAGAGGCAAGAATATGGAGGTGTGATGTGGCCACTCAGCACGCAAACTGTGAAAGGACTTGCAAAACACTCTGCCGTCTAACTCCCCAAGTGTTCCGATAGGTCGCTTCTCTGCGGGCACTCCTCGTTTTGATTCAAGGGAACTTTTGTCACGTCGTTCTTGAACGTGTTGAGGAATATGAGATCCAAAACGGGGACTCACCAAATAAAGCCACCGCTCTCTGCGAGTGTGGATGAGTCTGATGATTCACATCCCTTAGAAGTTTAAACACTTCCTGCCCTTGCACTGTGGGCATCGCTTCATTTTTGTAGTGAGCACGCTATTTAACGTGTTTAAAAGTCATCACTTCTCGTTTGCCACAGCGGACGGCGGGCCTGCGGGTCTGCCCGGCCCCAGCCCCAGAAACCAGAAAGTGAAACTGCACCGGCTACTCACGGCCTGGAAACACATCAGAAGCAGACAAGGCACCCAGGGGCAGAAAGCGAGCTACTCTTGTGTTTCTTGTTGTTTTCCTGCCCGTTACCACACCTCCATTTTTATTTATTTATTTATTTATCTATTTATTTTCACTTTTGGCAACAAAAGGAAAGTCATTCTCGTGGCACAGGAAAGAAATGTAAACATGCTACACCTCAAAGAACTGTGTTTTTGTGGGATTTGCCATTTTCTTCTTATTCTACAAATCAAGCAGATGCATAAGTTCACCAAAATACGGGCGCCCCTCCACAGACACAATTTAAAGAGCTAAAGAAAACACATTCCAGTTTTTTAAACTATGTCACACATATGTTTAAAAAGTAATGATTTTGAAACAACCTGAACACTTCCCTGACAGTTCTATGCTAACCTTTTACTTGCGTTCGTGTGACCACTCCTGCTTTGCTAGTTCACCTCCATCCTGCTCGTCCTCAAACCCCCTCCTGATGGTCTCAGGCTGGTTCTCCAAGCAACACCCAGCACAGGACGCCCCGCAGGCACCGCGCTCCGCGGAGTCCACTCTACCCCACTGTAAATTCCCTCACAGTTATTGTTAATGCTTCCACTCCAAATATTGTTTTCTTTACAAAGAAAAGAGTCTTGGGAAAGAGAAGAACCATGTCTCTCTCTAAAAATGCTCCTTCTGATGCAAAGGAAGGAAAATAGAGTAGACAACCAACATCCCCATTCAGAAGCTCCTGGATTCCTTTCTCGAGCCACAGATGCTGAGCTCAACCAACAAGCCACCTTCTCAGAACGCGACTGACAGTCTAACCCCTTGGGGACCCACCCAGAACACAGCCTGCCAGGAGCCGCCCCTCAGTGGCTGTTACAGGGAGCAGAGAGAACTCTGACCGGCACCTCGCCCTCCTCCCGGGCCCCTCCTGCTCAGCCCGAAACCTGGGAGGGAGCCTCGTGCCAGCAGGAGGGACATGTGGAATCAGGTTCAAGTCATACAACGTCCCCACCTGGGAAAGAGGTGACTGTGTATGTGAATTTGGGAAAACTGCTCCTGACAAGCCATAGTCACCTGTGTGTTTTTTTCCCCAAAAAAACTAACCAGCATGAGCAACTAGCAATAAATAGTATTCTCATCTATCCTGGGAAATTAGGAAACACCAGCACAAAATCTGCAAAACATCCCATCTGGCATACGAAAAATAAAATTGAACTTAAAACACCACTCTCGCCTCTTCACAACACACTGATTTTAAGCACTGAATATTAGGTAAATATTTTTATCCCAAGACAAACTGAAAATATTTTTATTAAAAAAACAAAGCAAAATCATCCTTTCAAAAATAGCTAACCATTTATTTGAGTTCACATTTCGGGGGAAAACAACTTTCTACATATTTAAATGCAGAGTTAAAAAGTAGTGAACATGTATATACCCTACATTTATCAACTGTATGATTCTCTGCTACGTCTTCCCCCCGAGATCTGATTGAGAAATCAAACATTGCATTTGGAGAAGGCACTAAAGTTACCTGCCGCCCTCCGTGGTTTTAGTGCAGAACATTCATGCAGTGCCCGAGGGGGAGCACGCCCCCAGGTAACCCGTCGTGCTGACAGTGGAAAGAGCAAAACCCCGTGTCCACAGCACACCCTCCGAGTGTGTGTCTCCCTTACCTACAGCGGGTTCACCAGAGCCCTGGTCAGGCCGGGAAGGTTGACTCAGAAGACAGAAGACTTTCGGTACATGCAAACCGGGTGCTGCAAACGCTAAGCGTCCACCCGGGTGTTAGTAGCTCACAGTTAGTCTCCAGCAGCCCTGCTCTCCGGCTGCACACATCTCATTAGACTAATGCAGTCAGCACAGGCAGAAACTCGATTTACCATAGCTACAGCAATGAATTTCCATTACGATGACAGCTTCAACCACATCATGTCCGGAAAACCAGCCAACCGCTGGCTTTTAAAGAACACACACATTTTACATGCAGAGAACGCGAGGCATGCGTGTGTGTGTGCGTGTGTGTATGTGTGTTTCATGTTTCCTTCCTCTCCGCAGCCCAACTAAGAGAAATGTGCAGTGTAGCTTTTTGCCGACATGAGCTGCAAGGTAATGACACTTCTGCTTCTTTGGTAGTTACGTCCTTGTAATAAACTGAATTATGTCACAATTGTCAGAAGGGGTGTTTCCAACATTTCGGTTTTCATTACCCCTCCTCTGTTGCCATAGAAACCAGACTGTAACATCATCTCTTTGTCCCAGCCCTGCAGCAGTGTGGGCTAGCGCCCGGCTTACGAGATACTGGTGAGCTGAAGGAGTAAATACTTGACTTTAGAGAAATAAAACAAAAAGAAATATTCTCATGTCAGCATTGTTCAGGAGAGAATGTGTGTGTGCAGAGGAGGTGCACACACAGGTGAGCACCCAGGAGTCAGATGTAGTAACTCTACAGCCGCATAAACACCTTTGTCATCTCATTGAAACAGCTCCTGGACGTGGGTTCCAGGTCTGTGTGTGTCAGTGCAGAAGTGTTTCCACGCCATGAGCAGGAGCAGGGCCTGCCGGGACTGGGACCATGTTGATATAGGAAAAGGGCTGCTGTATGTCCTCCGTGCTCCTTGGTATTGCTTGTAGCAAACCAACTTATCCTGGAAAAGTGACTTTTTCTCCTTTTTTTAATAAAGTGGAGCATTGCCCATTTCATTCAATAACCATTCTGGACTATTATTCCAGGTGTTTCCTACAAGAAGAAACATTCATCCAACAAACATGTGACCACCCCGAGGTTTTCTCCTGGGGCTGAGCAACAAGCAACTTTAGCCAGGAGTGAACACCAAGTAGGGCTCATTGGGGCTTAGGCCACAACCTGGACAGGTACTGAGAGTGAAAAAATAAAATCACAACATGAGACTTTTCTAAATCTATAGGCGGCATCACATTAGAAAGAATAAGAAATCTCTCTCTGCAAATTATAACCAGAGGAAAAAAAATTAAAATTTTTTGAAGGCAAAGCATTGTATTTATTGAGCAAGAAGTAGATTCCCTATTTAGTTCATTTAATTACCTAATTTTATTGTTTTGTTTTGTTTTGTTTTGTTTTGTGTGGGAAAGAGCAAGTTTGGTAGTTTTTTCATTTTGGTCATTGAATATAAGTTGATTTCATTAAAGGAGGAGGAGAGAGAGGAGGGTCAGAATGAGGAGAAGGAAAGGAAACAGGGCCCAGTGGGTGATTTCAGTTTGGCCAACATGTCTCTCAGCCACAGTGGCTGTGTGCATGCAGGGGCCTTGAGCACAGCCCCACACGGCTCCACACAGCGCCTGCAGGGGTCTGAGATGCTAAGCCAGTCTACACTTTTAAAGACTTCTTCAGATTAAAAAAATAATAAATCTTCCTCAGATAATCAAAAAGATTTCCCAAATCCTATAAAAAAAGAAGAAGACTTGACAGAATCTGTCTGAAAGAAAGGAGTTTTTGGTTTTCCTCCCCATTTTGAGAATTCTGATTCTGATTCTCAGTGTTGGAAGGTCCTCACCTCCTCCCAGGTCCCTGTTGTTGTGGTCTGTCCTTAAGTGGGTGTGGCTGGGACGCAGGCACTGGCATCACAAGTTAACCACAAAATGAGCCTGAAAACAGAAATTAACCAAAGCTTATTTGCTTGAAAAATAGATGATAGATGAATCGGTAGATCAATTGATAGATGCCAGATAGATAGATATGCCTTAAGATAGTAAATCCATGATTTGAAAAATCCTAAGTGTTTTTAATTCCAAGAAAAATTTTAAGTTAAACATGTAAGAGAAAAGACATTTGGTGGAATGGCTGTATACACACTAAGGGGTCTGCTAAGAAGAAAGGGGACCCTTCTGAGCTAATGTGTCTATCTCTAAGTCTTGAACGTCCCTGGCTATGATCATGATGCTTTGGTTGTGCCACATTGCTAATCTTCTTGTGCCCTGTGGTTACATCTCTGCCTCAGACAGGCTCTACTCTTCCCACACGAATGCCACTGGGCTGGTTGTTAGCAAAAGGTGCAGTGGGAGCAAGCAGGTTAATTTGAGGGCGTCCCAAACACAAACTTACTTAGAGGAGCCTCCACTAAAAGAGTAGCAAGTTCTGTCAGCTGCTGGGAATGAGTTATGGTTGCAACCCAAGCATCAGGTGGAGAGGGCTGTGTCCTGGACAGGGGAGTCAGTGCTACCACAAAAACAACCCTCGTTATCATAACCCTCGCTAACATTTACTGAGGAACTACTATGTATACATCCTATTCATGGTATCTCATGTACAGCAACCCTATGATGTCAGTATTGTAAGTACCATCTCCATTTTATAGATAAAGAAACTGAGACTCAGAGATATTAAATAAGTTGCCCAAGGTCACACAGCGAGGAAGTCCATTCCCCCAGGCATAGTAGTTAATCATATGGCTACGTGGCTCCCTGGCACTGCCCCTGGTTCCAGCTCTGTCATTAACCAATAATATTGGTCAAATCACTGTTCTTCTATAACAGGAGGGGGTGGGTGGGGGACTAGATCATTTTTGTGGTGCCTTATGGCTCTGACATTCTAGAGTTTGATGAATTGTTTTACCTGCAGCTGGAACAAAGCAATGCTTGCGTTGGAGGAGAACCCAGCTGTGGTTGTGGCTATGGCCATGACTACTAACAGGCAAACAGCACCTCTCTGCCAATAGACTAAGACCTGGCAAATGAGTGCTTTGGCCAGTCAGGTTGGGATGGAGATTGGGGAGAGAGAGCATGGAGAAAGAACAGGGAAATTTTAAAGGCCAGGATTCCATTCCTGAAGCAGCAAAGGAGACCATTCCCCTACACTCATGTGGCCCCTGACTTTGCTTCCACATCAGTCAACACTAACGTTTCCTCAAGTGTTCCTGGAAATTTGAGAAGTTTCGTGGTTATGGAAGGTCTGAGGCTTAGGGTCACCATTTTGCCCAAGGGGAACCTCATTAGTCAGACTAGAGGGCAGAACGGAGTGATGAATGGCAAACCACTGGGCTCTCCTTACCTACCACTTCTTCAGCTCAAAGCCCTAACTTCCATGGGGCCAGAGCTCAGTTTATGCAACCAAGGGTCTTTCTAAATTAAAACCAAGACTGTTCTTTGCAGTGAAAATAAACAGGAACAATCTTTTAACTTCCAATAAAAATATAAAAGAATATACATGAGCTGGGGGGAGGGGAGTAGCAATGGGGCGATAAGGACACATACCGTATTTTCCAGCGTATAAGACGATGGGCATATAAGACCTTTGAGAAGATTTTCCTGGGTTTAAAAAGTCCCGATGGAGACCGTTATGCAGCACAAAAAGGAGCCGAACGAAGACACTTGTGGTCTCCATCCGGCTCCATTGACAACCTCTGACTTTTGAGAAGATTTTCCTGGGTTAAAAAGCCGTCTTATATGCTGGAAAATACAATATGTAATATCTTAATCAATAAAAATTTTTAAAAGAATATGCAACATAACTACCAAAGAGGAAGTCATAGAAAACTATGAAACTGGGAGGGGGGAGGGGGAATGTTCTCAATATATACTTGCTTAAAAAATTGCAGGTTAGAAATCTTATTTTGAAAAAATATAATGATTTGTAAAATACTAGAAATATGACCCCTTGATAATAGGACTATGAATAATTTTTATCTTCTTAATCTTTCTTTTTCATATTTCCTACAAAGGAAGACCTACTTTTTATGATAGTCACATGAATTAAATGATTGATTAGTAACAGAATTTTTCCTTTTTTTATTTTTATTTTTATTGCTTAAAGTATTACAACAAATGATAGATAAGTATTACAACAAATGATAGATAGATCTCCAATTTTTTCCCCTTGCCCTTCCCCCCCTCCCTAACCCCCAGAATCTTGTGTCCATTGATTATTCTCCTATGCATGCATGCAAGTCTTTCAGTTGATCTCTTAATCCCCCCCAACCCTCCCCAGCCTTCCAGCTGTAGGATGATAGTCTGTTCAAGGCTGCTCTGTCTCTGTATTTGTTTATGTTTATCATTTTGTAATGGTCTTTATTATCCATAAATAAGTGAGGTCATGTGGTAGTTTTCTTTTATTGACTGGCTTATTTCACTTAGCATAATGCTCTCCATTTCCATCCATGCTGATGCAAATGGTAAGAACTCCTTCTTTTTTACAGCAGCATAGTATTCCATTGTGTAGATATACCACAGTTTTCTAATCCATTCATCTGCTGATGGGCACTTAGGCTGTTTCCAAATCTTAGCTATGGTGAATTGTGCTGCTATGAACATAAGGATGCATATATCCTTTCTGATTGGTGTTTCTGGTTTCTTGGGATATATTCCCAGGAGTGGGATCACAGGGTCAAATGGGAGTTCCATTTTTAATTTTTTGAGAAAACTCCAAACTGTCTTCCATA